>PVKS010012918.1:0-52354 GCA_004027875.1 Aplodontia rufa
AACCATCCCAGAAGCCGATGTTATTCCTCCACTAGATACCCATTTAACACATGAGTTCTTCTGGGGGAAACTGCAATAGATGAAACCCATAGTAGCTTATCTATGCGTTAACATTACCCCTGGTTAACAAAGTTTATACACATTGATTGCTACTGTTTTGACAATGTTTCTCCCTCATCTGTATCCTGTATCGCTATATACTTCTAATAAATGTGAAAAAAATAATTTCCTTTTTTGCTCAATTTTATTCCTCTATCACTCTTCAAATCTATGGCAAAGTTCAAAATGTGGAATTGACAAGTATATCAGAGGTTTCAGAAAGTCATACTCAAATGTCTAAAATGATATTTTGGGAAATAAAACCTACTCTATGGGTCATTAGTCAACATCTCTGACTAAATCCAAGTTAGCTTAGCCCAGTTTGCTAAGTTCAACAAGTTCATTCATTTTATTTTTATTTTTTCATAAATTTTTCCCATTATTATTTTCATTTAGCAGAGCTTACGATCATAAGAAACATTGTATTTGCTTGTCTTAAGAAACTTTTTTTTTAAGAGAGAGGGACAGTGAGAGAGAGAAAGAGAGAATCGATTTTATTTAGTTTTTCATGTAACTTTTGTGCTCCAACACCTCGCAGCGTACATGGTGCTGGGTCTGAACTTGCATCCCTGCACATGGGAAGAAAGCACTGCAACCGCCAAGCCACCACTCCAGCCCCTGAAGAAATTTTTTGTTTTTAAAAAAGAGGGGACAGTGAGAAGGAGAGAGAGAGAAGCAATCTTTATTTAGTTTTTCATATGACATGCATTCCTGGGACACTTTGTCGTGTATGTGGCGCTGGAGTTTGAACGTGCATGCTTGCATGCACCCTCCTAAGAAACTTTTAAAAGCTAAAAGGGGTTTTCTTTTTTAAAAGCTAAAATGAGCATCTCCAAATTTTGAGTGAAGTTATAATCAAAAACTGAAAGTTAAAGCTCTGATCAAATGGGATGAGATGCCAATGATATTTGTCAAGGTAACCATCATGTGTAGGCTGCAGACTCTGCAGTCTTCTAGTTACAGCCCTCAATGAGAAGACTAGCAGAGGTCAAATAGCAGCTGTCAGGACTGAAGCAACTGGGAGGGAGATGGAGCTGAGTCAGGTCATTTGGCCATGCAGTCAGGGAGTGATCTCTGAAAGATAGAGTATGGATGCAGGAGGTTCTGAAACCCCAAAGGTACTTCTGGTGATTGCTTCCATCTTGGAGAGGACCTAGAGAGAATACTTGAAAATTCAGGTAACACCCAGAGAGACAGGATTAACAGAATATCTGACATTATAAGATCTAGGAAAGCCGATCTGATTCTCTTTGGATGGTATTTGTGTAGTCTCTGGGTAAAGTTTGCATTTCAGCTTCTCCAAAATTAGTTTAAGGCACCATGTGTATATTTTTTATCTTCTTTATAAAATGTTCTCAGCTTGCTTTGCTATACTAGCTCTTATTTCTAAGTACTTTCCTTTGAGCCTCTCAAAATACAAGCACTAATTAAACCAACCCTGCATCTTCCTCTTGAAGTGGGGAATGATTTCTGTTGAAAAAGACATAGAAATTGAATAGAATTACAAAAGTATATACCAAGACCACAGGTTGACCTGAAAATAAAAACAAGATATTTGATGACTTCCAACTTCCTCACTTAACACTCACATCAGCAGGCTTGTTTTCTTTTCCCTTTTCCGTTCTCTAAGATAATTCTTCTGCATATTACCTTCACTGTGACAGGACCTTTAAGGAAATGGTAGAACAAAGGAAAGAAATCAGCCTCATGACTTCGTCTGTGCCTAAAAACAAATACTCCCAGATTCCGTTTTCTAGCCTCTCAACCATTTTCTACTCCAAACATCTCTGAGATAATGACTCTTTCAGTAAAGAAAATGAAGCTACTGACTTCTTCCCTGTCAGCTTCCCAGGAAACTATTCAAGGAAGCCTGGCTTGCACATTCACACACCCTTGTGATTCTTCTGATGAAATAAAAAGGCAGAAACATTGTCTCTTCCCTCCTTCCTTCTTTCCTTCCTTCCTCTTACTGGAAATATCTCAGATTTCTACTTTTGACCTTTGTTTTCTACATTGCGGTTAAGTACAGTGACCTGGTTAGTGGGCTGAGAATCTTCGAAGTTTCTGGGAACACTTTTCTTGGCTCAGTGAGAAAAGTTGACACCAGAGAGCAACATCTCATTGACTTTTTGTGAACTGCTTCATGATCCAGTCTCCGGGAAGTGAAAGGCATTTTTAGCATCTCTCGTTTTATTAGGGAAATCAGGGAAGTTGGACTTGCACCTTCTTCACTCACACAGTCTTAGAAGTGCTGTGGGATTAAGTGGTATGAAATGAAAATGCAGGGAATTCCTAGGGTCCCTTAGAGTCCCTTTGTCATCTATACATACTCCCCTTCCTGGGAGCAGATTCTCTGTTAATTAGCCAGCTGGTTGCATTATTTGTATGACTGACAGTTTTCAGACAATGAGAAATAAGCCCAGTGGGTAAAGTCCCTGGCACAAAGAGATTAGTTTGAGTTTTGTTTTTCATTTCCAGGAATGGAACACTATTCCCAGCACCCTCTTTTTAGCAGACAAGTTGGTAGCCAACTTCTATCAATCTGAAACATTCCTATCTCCAAAAACTCTAGTCTGCTATACTCTTTAGTTGACTGCAGTCCTTTATACAAATATTAATCAGAACATTCTGGTACTTCCATATCCACAAGCATAGCCATTGGATTATCTGAGAGAAATAAAACAGAATACCCAGGACAAAACTTCTCTAACAACAACCTACTGTTCCTGTAAGGTTCCATCAGCTAGTAAATGCAGGTAATATTCAAGAGTTAATCCACAAACCAGAATTCCCTCAGTCATTTGGGAAAGAAATAGAGATGTGAATATCTTTTCAAACACCCCAGGAGCTTCTCATTAAATGCTCAGTTTTTCCACCCAATCAGTGAATACAATAGGAGACAAGCCACCCTCTGGTTTTGTTATCAATAAAAGCCAAGTTGAAGGATGTCCAAGAGTGTTCTCTTCAAGTTTGGAAAGAGAGATTCATGAACAGTGATCTTTACTGTCATTAAGGAGAGACCAGAAAGATCAAGCTTTGAAGAAAAAAAGATGTTCATTCCTCTTTTGCCTTTTTAAGTACAAGACATTCTCCTTATGCAGTCTAAAGCCCAAATCCTCAAGATTATGACTGTTAAAGAGAGTATCCAAATATTAGGTTGAATTATAGGAAATTGCCAACAATCTTTTTTGACCTTAAAAAAATGGCAATTTCATAGTTTGATCTAATAAGAAAAAAATGACAATTTCTTTTGATGTGCAAAAGTGATTTTGCACCAAGACAATGGCTTGAAAACAATATAATCTTAACAAAAAAGGGATTTCCTAAATTTATTCATTTGACATAACAAAAGCTAAGTAAAAGCAATTCTCTCAACCTCCCTGCCCCCACATCTGTCTTTAAGGTTCAGGCAAAATTCTGGAGTCAGCCTAGTATGAAATATTTTAGAACTTCAATGCACTGCAGAAGATATGAGGCAAAGAAGATGAGTTAACAAGAAAAGCTTTCTGGTTTCCTTTAAGTCTAAAGGAAAGGGGTAAATAACTGTCTTTCTAAAATGCTGGAGATGGGGGTGTTAGAGGACTCCAGACAGAAAACAAGAACAGCAGATAAACAATCGAAAATCCAAAAGGATGGTACTGACTGAGCTTGCAGTCCAGGAAAGCAAAGAGGTAGAGCCACAAAAGGAAAGAAATAGGCTCTATGAAGCATAGCTGAGTTACTTGCCTACTTATAGGTTCAACATAGAAAAGATAAAAGAATGAATAAATAGATCAATAATACTGGCGCTTGGAATATCCAAATATCATTTTTGTACACATAAATGCTAGATTGAATAAATACTTGCTTGGTGAGCTTCATAACATCCTCAGAAAACTAGAAGAGACTAGACCAGAAGGAAACCAAGTCACATGGGACCTCACTGGGAATGGCAAATATCCAGCCACACCAATTCTCCCCTCCCACATCATCCTCAATTCATATTCCAGGCAATTTCAAGAAATCTGAAATGAAACCAGAGTTGATACCTATTTTCCATAGCTGCTTATGAGCTCCCTGTCTGTGACTTTGTTAACACTGTCTCCAGCTCAATTTATCTCTCCTAGGCCTGCATCCTGTCTTCTGTCTCACCCTACCCCCATCCTCCCATGCTTCTTAAGTGCAGGAATCTTTGCTCTTCATTCATGAACCCCCAAAGCTCTAAAACAGTGCTTGACACAGAGTTGGAACTCAACAAATATTTACGGAATTAATAAATATTTGTGCAGGGGTTTTTTTCAGTATTTTGTTTGTGCAGGTTTTTCAAGGGCAACTGGCTCATCACCTTGACAATGAACCTTCCCCTCTTGTCTATCAGAAGGCCCCTCTTTCTGCTCTTGCTTCACACAAGATGGACACAGGGTGGACAACTTCTTTATCCAACTTACCATGCTCTATCTCAATCAGAGTTTGTTGAATTGAATTGAATTAAAATAAGAACAGAGACCTGACCAAATAATTGAAATAATGATACCTCACAAGTATAAAGCACTTTCACTTTTTCATATACGTGTTTCATTTCATTTCGTTCAGCCCACTGAGTTCAATAGGACAGGAATTATCACCTCAGTTTTACAGGCAAGACAACAAAGGTACAGAGGTGGTTTTCTCATGCTTTGCTCATGCAAAAGCAACCATCATCTGCCCAGGGCTCCGTGCTCTTTTTACGAGATAATGCTGCCGTTTCGTATGTTATATGCCTCAATTGCAAGTATATCCTATTTTTTCAGTTCTATGGGTTTTAGAAATAATGTACTAGTTATGTAATTATAGAGATGTTATATATATTTATATTTTTATTCTAGCAGCTTTATTATATTTTTAAATTCAATGTTATATTTTGAATATTTCACTAGATTTTTTTAAGAGAGAAGGACAGTGAGAGAGACAGAGAGAATCAATTTTTATTGAGTTTTTCACATGGCTTTCATTGCTCTGACACTTAGTTGTGTTCGTGGGTGCTGGGGTTTGAACCTGTGTACTTGCGCATGATAGGCAAGCACCATAACCGCCGAGTCACCACTCCAGCCCCTCACTAGATGTTTTTAAAAGAAAACTCTCTTAAGAACTTTAGTTTTTCAGTCCAGTGAAGATGGTATTTGGCCCTATTTTGTAGTCACTAATTAATACTATTCATACCTCTCATAACACTCATCCTGTGTGATTTGCTTACTCTTCTATCCTAGCATAAGAGATTATGGATTCTTTCCCCTTAAACCCAGAATTTCCCTTAGTTTTGTTTTCAATATTTATTCGTTTTTGTTTCATCTCAGTTTTTTCCTATCCCTGCTGGCCAATTCTGGCTTCATTTTGGCATGGGAATATAATTTTCACAGCACCTTCTTATCAATTATTATTCTGTCAACCCAGAGGGATGGAGCAGATTTTGTTTCCTACAGATAAGAGAATCACCAAAAAAGGAACTGACTTGCCAAAAATCATTCAATTAATTAATGACTCAGACTATTAGAATCCAATTCCTTTGACCTGGGGTCCTGCATTCTTTCTGCTCAAACCTAAAGGCCTGTGTGTGAACTGTCTCCTGGCCCTGATGCCCTCAAGGCCTTCTCAGACAATGAGCTCCTCTCACCAACCCTACAAGGACACTGGGTCCTACACAGCAATGCTCTTTCTCATTCCAAAGCGTCCTCAGCTCACTCTCCCTCGGAAAAGGGCAGGCTGTGCCAGACTGTGCAGCTGCCCTACAAAGTGAATGGAAACATCACACAGAGATAAAGAAGAAAGCAGAAATCTCATTCCACTGCTGCCTCGAGGAAGAGAAGAAAGCATCCTTGGGCCTCCTCCATCTGAGAGTGGGTTCATCTCCAGAATATAAATGGCAGCCCCTTCTCATGATGTTTACCATTCTAGAGGCAGACAAGCCACACATTCAGTGGGTAACACACCTGATTCAGGCTTCGGTCCTGCAATCAGATATGATTTCAATCCAAGTTCTGTGCAGTTGTGCTAATATTAACTTTATTAGGTAATCACCTCTCTCAGAGTGCTGGTACTATGCTGTCAACAATAATGTCAGCTTGCTGCAAGAGATGTGCTTGCTGACAGTAAAACAAAGAGAAGCTGAGGCAGGTTTTTCTTTCAACCTATTTATTAAAAGTTTATGAGTAAGTCATTTGCTTCTTTGTGGGCTTTCCCTTGTAGATTGGGAAATCACAGCTGTTTGAATATAAATGCAGTGGCCCAGCCTCCCGGTCATCCACACCAGCTGCCTCTGAGCCAGAGAAGCCCCCCAGGGGTCTTCTTGCCCACTCAGGAACTGAAAGGTCAGTGAGAAGCCACTGGTTTGATTTCACCCACCATCCAGGCAAGCTAACAATGACAGCTTCTGCCCTGAGAAGGACTTCCTGTGCCAGTCAGTCCTGATTGTCCATAATCATGATGGGGACAGATTGGTCCCATCAGTATTTCCCAAAAGAACACAATCTTAGCACGAAGCCCTCATTCTCCACAGTTGAGCATACGTGTTCTTCAGCTAGATATGTTTGAGAAGCACCATGCATACTTTATGACCTTAGAGAATTACAGAGCATAGCAACATCTAGAAGCATATCAGGATCTCAGAATCCAAAAGATTCTGTCCCCCAGTGTCATGGTTTAAATTGTATCTTCCACAAAAACTCAAATATTGAAGTCTAAAATCCCCTAGTACCTCAGAGCGAGAACTTATCTGAAAATAGAGATATTTAATATGAAGTTAATTAACATGAGTGTAAAATCAGAAAAAAGGATGATGATACTGGTGTAAATTCAGGCGGAGATGTTTATTGGGCTTGTTGCTCTCGGGCCAATTTCACCTGTGCCGCCATGATGAGGGCGGGCATGGGAAGCAGCAGCAGGCCAGAATGGCAGGCAGGGAAAATGGCGTTGAACCTTTTCCAGGCAGCTGGTTTTGCTGGCTACCTGGAAGTTCATGATGGGGTTAGTCCTTTAGAGACTGGCTGGTGGATCCATCAATCCATTGGAGCTTGTCCGCCAGCATCCCAATTGGCTGTTCTTTTCGCGGGCAAGTTGCCCTTTGCCCTGCCCCTTAGCCAGCAGGCATGGCCTCAGTGTCTTGGCTGAAGGCACGCCCCCAGCCAGGTCCAAGATGCTGTGAAGTGTGGGCTACCTGAAGCCACACCCCCAGCCGGCCTAACAATGAGGTTGCATTGAAGTTGGGTAGAGCCCCAATCCAGTCCTCATAGAAAGGAACAAGATGGACAGAGGTTCCCACACAGGGAGAACACCATGAAAACCTGAAGGCAGAGATCAGTGATGCTTCTACAAACTGAGGAACTCCAGAGATTGCCAGCAAACCATCAGAGGCTGAGGCAGCAGCACAGAACAGATTCTCCTAGGCAGCCCTCTGAAGGAACCAGCCCAGCTGACACCTCAGGTCGTACTTCTAACCTCCAGAATTGTGTGATTATAAGCTCCTATTGTTTGTTTAAGCCTCCTGGGTGTGTGATACTTTGCTACAACAGCCCTAGAATACTAGAACATAGTATTGCTAGAATACTATGGGAAAGCCAGGGAGAGAGTGCAGGCCTCCTGGCCTGGGGGTAGTGTTCTGTCCAGCACCGCTCACTCAACATGCTCCACGTTCATACCAGTGCTTCAAGTCCCAATGGCATGTGGCAAAGAAATTGAATGGGAAGAGAAAGGTGGCAGAGAAAGGAAGAGAAAGTAGGACAGGAAGCAGTGCTCCTCCTTCCCCTCCTTTTCTTACGGGGCCCTCATTTATGAAAATTAAAATCGTACTGCTAGTGGTGGTCAAATTTGAGTGCTTTCTGACCAGCACAGGTTTAAGCATTCTGCACACGTCTTCTAACCCTAACAGCAAGTTAGATGCTGCCGTTCTCCCCATTGGACAGATGAAGCTAAAGCAGAAGATGTTTTGACAACTTGTACATTCCACTCAGCTAAGAAGTTTTGGGGCCAGAATTTGGCCCCAGTCAGCCTGACTTCAGAATTCAATTCTAACTGCTTTGGTTTGTGCCTTTAGTCTTTCACTTGGGCAATGCAGAGAGAAAGTCTTTGCAATATGAGGTCAAATAAAGCCCTCAGCTTTTCCAAAAGTTAGACCCCAGTAAATGCTAAACAAATGCTTATCTCTGTGTCCCAATGTTTTTCCAGAGTGTGAGCTTTTTAGAAAAAGAGTACTTTGATTACTTAAATTCTGGGCATCAGGATATGATCCAGTTTATTCAAGGGCTTTTATATATTTGGTTCTTTCTGATCATGTTCCTTTTATGGAGCTTTGCTCTGAAGATTTCGGTTTGCAGTAGAAGGAGCATGCTGGATTAAAGTCTTCATTCAGGAGGCAAAATATATGAGCCTTAGCATCTTTATACATTAGAGCAGATCCATTCTGTAAAATTTCCACTTGCCCTCCCCTCTGACGCAAGGCATGCTGAGCTTTCAGCACTGGTGTTACAATTACAGCAACATGGCTGGCTTTTCTGGGGCAGGTTTGGTTTCAAGGGTCCTGCCCCATTGCCAGTGCATACAGCAGAGGCTGAATCACACCAATGCTCAGAAGCAAGATAACCATAATATAGTATATTGTAGGCAATAAAATACAGCAACTAATTTTCTGTAGGCTGTTAACCAAATAATATTTCAAAGGAAGCCTCAATTCTCTCTTACTATGACCCATTTGTGCCCCAATACTAACTTTTTTGCACCAAAAAAAAAATCCCTGTGTATGAGAATTAAGGAACAGATAGAAAAAAAGTTATATAGAATATAGAAAAAGTTTACTGGAATCTCAAATACCTTCTCATGCCAGACTGAAGAATGTGATTTAAAACCTCAAAGAGTTTTTTCCTTGCCCTGAAGCAAGAAACCACTGTAATAATTTAACTGGAACCTTTTACTACATTAGTCACTAACTTTTAAAATACAAATCTTCTGAATATAGGCAACAACTAATCATCTGTCTTCCTGACTAAAAGGCTTATTCTCCTGAGTTCCTTATTCTAGATTCTCTGAACTTTCTCTTATATCTTTTTTTCTCAGCCTATCAGAACTTTAAAAAATGCATACACATTCTTCTTAAATCTTGATTTTTCCATGTGTACTCTAACATGCATCTGATTTATATTAGAATCTTGAAATGCATTGTTTAAAAAAAGAAGGATCTAATGCCAAAAATAGTATATGTCCATATTTTCTAGTTTGGATATATCACGTAAACTGGTTGGTACCAGACCAAAGCAAAAGAAGGGTATAAGTCTAGTGAATTTTATCTATATTGTGAAATATATCTTAGGTAGAAAGAACTAGACTGAGGCAGAGAGGTCAACAGTCTTTAAATGGCAGAGAATCCTAAAGTGTCTAGGCTATAATTGAAATTATATGCCTACACTGATAGAAAACTTGGAAATATGATACTTCAGCCTATTGCATGGTTATAAGTCAAATACAGCAGTTTTTTTAAAGTCACACAAAAAAAATCTAGATGACTTCTTTATCTCTGTAGAAGACCCAATATTGCCAGGTGTAGTGCCTGCCTGTAGTCCCAGTGGCTCAGGAGGCTGAATCAGGACCACAAGTTCAAAGCCTGCCTCAGCAATTTAGCAAGGCACTAAGCAACTTAGTGAGACCCTGTCTCAAAATAAAAAATGGAAAAGGACTGGTGATGTGGCTCGTTGGCTAAGTGCCTGTGGGCTCAATCCCTGGTACAAAAAAAAAAAATACCCTTCATTGTAACACCCTGAGATCCTAGGCTATGCACAAGAGCGCCGACTGCTCCTTCTCTCCTCAGGTCTGTCTAAACCAGTGACTCTCTCACATCAGTGTACATCAGAATCACCAGACCTGGGAAGCTTCCACTTCGACTGAGGGTCCTCCCAACACTTGTGATTCTGCAAGTCTGGTGTGGGGCCTGAGAATGTGCATTCTTAACAATCCCTAGCTGATGTGAGCCTACTGGTCACTGGATCACACTTAGAGAACCTTTGGTATTAAGCAAACAAGAAAGTGCTATTTTAATATCCAAAATAATCACTTAGATGTTTTATTTTGTGCCATACTTCTCCTGTATTTGGATTCCTACCTTATAACATACAGCACTGTGAAGATCCAGATTGCATGGCCAGGCTGCTATACAGATGGGTGACCAATCCCATAGTGTAAAAATCCATGACAGCCTGTTACAAAGAGAAGAATAAAACATACTTTCCTATGGTTGAAACCCCGTCACCCCTAATTTATAACTCTGAAAAGTTCCACTTGAAAACTGAAATGGTGAATGCTTTCCTGAGACCAGCTTGCACAAAGAAATGTTATGCTTCAGTGTCATCTGGGGGACACAGTCCTCTGTTTCTGAGTGTTGTGACTTCTGGGAGTCTCAGAAAGTCTGGGCCACAGGCAAGAAATGCAGAGAGCTAGAATATCGGTGCAAAGACTGTGTTACGTGGCCTTGGAGAAAGCAGCCACCTCCATTGTCTTCATTTTCTGCCAGGAAATAGGGAAATATTTTTACCTTATCCTTCTAACAGTTTCTCAATGGACAGAGTTCTCCGTGTGGTTTTTAATAGGTCCCTGCACACTCTTTGACGGGTTTGGAGATGAGCCCTCAGGTTTGAGCACTTGGTGTTTAATTTCCCAGGGCTACTAGAAAACATGGTTCAAGAGGTTAGCAGTGAATGACACTTTAATAATCCCTGAAGCCACTTGGCAGACACTCCTTTGGGGCCCGATCAGTCCTGACCCTCATGCTGCCAGCAGCCCAGTGTCTGATGGGAATAAACAACCATGCAGTTTTTCCTAAAACTACTTTTTAGTTGCTATGTCTTCAGTTTCTCTTTTCCCTTTGCAACTAATATTCCCTCAGCCTGATCCAAACCCCCAGGGCATCCTTCCCAGAAACCCCTTCCTGATTGCCAGCACTTCAGAGAAGATCACTTTTCGCCTTTAATTGCTCTGAAGAAAATGAGGAAGGCCGTTTTACCCTCTCTCTGGCTGTCTGACATTCAGCTCTGATGCCATCAATGAGCCATTTGTTTTCCTTCCTTCCCTGTCTGAGTGACTGATCGGAAGACAAAGTTGAAATGGAAACAGCAAAAAATGTGTCCTTTTGAGAAATTCCTCCAAGTAAAGGGAAAAGGAACACGGGGATCCCTTATAATTTGAGTGCATTGTTTTGGCCTTCTTACTTCACCAGCCACTTATTGAGCTGTGCAGTGCTTGATGATTAAGAGAAACATCTGGGGTATCTTTAATCTGGTCTCCTTCCCCAGACAGTGCTAACCCATGCTTTCCATTACAATCTGGGCTCAGCTTCCTGGAACTGCAGCAGTGCTTTGAAGGAAGCTGAAGGATGAGAGAAGATGGCACTGTCACAGTGGACCTGTAGGTGCTGTGATCAGGGAGAACCTCAGCCCCAAATATTCTTCATGGTATCTGTCACATGCTTTTAGAACAAGAAGTTTTAGTTGAGCTTTAGATTTGTCATTGTCATGGGCTCTCAATGGCCCCTAACCTCCTTGAGTCAACCACCTGTGCTATGCAATAACTTGTTCTCCCACAGCTTTGTGGTGACTCTATCCACCTAAGTCTTGAGTGCTGTGTTCAGTCCTTGTTTCACTCCCTCAGAATTACTGACTCTTGGAATGGGTGAGCAGTGTGGGGGTTGGGATATGTGGCTGGTATGGGCAGAGGGGAGGCAGAAACACAGTCACCACAGACTTAACCATTCCACACATTTCCCAAGAAATACCCTGAGCACTTACTCTTATAGAAGGAATAATTATCCTGATTCCCAAGAGAAATTAAAACCCTTCACCCTGTTTCTCTGGTTTTCCAGCAATTATGTGCACACCACAGAAACTTCAGGAGCCCACTAACATTTACTTCCTCTCCCATATAACCTCCTCCGACCTCGGCCACTCTTACCCCTTTGCTTCAAGGCTCCTTTCCCCTCTTACAATCACTTGCCACTTCTCCACCCAGGGAGTTCCTAGGCCTAGCTCTGAAACAGGCTGCCTTGGTTAAAATCCAGTTTCCAACACTTACACACCCAGGCATATTATAATGTGCTAAACTTTTGTTTGAGAATGTTCTTTTCTAAAATGGGGGTGATGATAACAGAGCTAATGTCAGAGAAGCATCAGGAAGGTTCAGTTAGACAGAATTGTATTCTGTAGAATTCTTGCCATAATACCTCACTGTTAATATGAGGTTCAGATGCCACCATGTATCCTCCAGGATTTCTTCTTCCCTCCCACTTTTGCTCCCTGTGTGTGAGCCTTCCATAGCGATGATCACATATATCACCACTACAGGTGGCTTCCTGGTGTAGAACCACAGCCTGGCTGCCTGAGTGCAGGGGGTGGCTCTGCCATTGAATGACTGTTGACCTCTCTGCCTCAATCTCAATGACAGCACTCACTTCATGAGGTGGCTGTAAGGATGAAGCAGGCCACGTGTGTAAATTCTTCAGCAGTGTGAGGCCTAGCATGCCAATCTGATCGCTGAGTGTTCACTTGTCCATCTCTCTCATTAAACTTCCTTGGGACATGAAAATGCTTTATTTTTAGTTTTTTTAATATTTTATTACTTACTTAAAACATAGCGTGGCAAAGAGCACATCCAGGACTTGTGTTCACTTCCTTCCTTTCTCCCTGAAGGATGATAAGCACTGCTATGCGCTGGCCCCACTGCCAAACTTGGCAGGTGCACATGGAGCAGGTCTGACTGCTGGCAGCACCACACGCAGGTTTCTTGTTATGGCTATGGTTGGTCTGGAAGAAGCCATCACTTCTGCCTAAAACCCCTAACTGGAACACTTCCAAACAGCTTAAACTTTTGAAAAGTAACCTTTATCCTATGGTATAGCTCACAATTGTGCCTATAAGTGAAGGGGAGAGTTTTTTCCTTTTTTTTTTATTCAGAAATTTATTTGTTGAACAATCAAACAAGCTTCAAATGAAATAACATAACATATATATAAATTCTGAAAATTAGATTTGTACCCCAGAGCCACCCCCACAATTACCCACCCTTATCCCTCCTCCCCCCTTCCCAATACATCTCTACAAATGCCTTAGGTTGTATGACATTACACCTTATCCAGATTTAAAACATGAAAATAGACCTCCTTTCTCAATGGCCAGGGTCTAGCACTAGCCTCCACAGATGAGTAAAGACATTTGACCCTTGGTTCTCTGGGTTAGGCTGACTTCACTCAGCATAATTTCTTCCATAGCCATCCATTTAACTTCAAAAGCTGGAATATCATTGTTTCTAATTGCTGAGTAAAACTCCATGGTATATTTGTACCACAGTTCATCTAGTGAGGGGCATCTGGGTTGTTTCCATAATTTAGCTATTGTAAATTGAGCTGCTATGAACATAAATTTTGCTGTGTCACTGTAATGTGCTGATTCTAAGTCCCCTGGAAAAATACCCAGTAGGAGAATAGCTGGATCATATGGTGGGTTCATCCCTAGTTTTTTGAGGTGTCTCCACACTGCTTTCCAGAGGGGCTGTTCCAGTCTGCAGTTCCACCAACAGTGTGTTAGTGTGCCTATCTCTCCACAACCCCTCCAGCATCTATTATTGTTTATTTTCTTCATTTTTGCCAATCTGACTGGTGTGAGGTGATATTTTAATGTAGTTTTCATTTGCATTTCTCTGATTACTAGTGATTTAGAGCACTTTCTCATGTATTCATTGGCTTGCTCAATGTCCTCTGTTGAAAAGTTTCTATTTAGTTCTTTGGCCCATTTATTGATTGGGTTGTTTATGTTTTTATAGTTGAGATTTTTGAGGATTTTGTAGATTCTGGATATGAGGCCTCTGTCAGAGGAACCACAACCCATGATTCTCTCCAGAAGGGGAGAATTTTGGACTGTATAAATCCATGACCAGATAGTCAATAACTTACAAAAGGCAACCAAGAGGAACTCTCTCCTTTCACAGGCCTCCTGGAAACCAGCCCTTGGCTTCCCAGTTGACCCACTCTGGTGCAAATCTAATCTGTCTGTGGACAGAGCTCCCTCATTCACAAAGACAGGGCGCTGTCCCACACACTGGTGGCCACACCCCACCCTTGAGTAAGCGCTGATGTGAAAGCTCACTTTCCTTCTTGAGAACTAAGAATCTCTAGAAGGGAGAGAGTCAAAGCAACTACCTAAGCAGCGGACCCACTCCCACCATTGGCAAGTCCCTGGCACCCTCCTTCTATGGCAAACATACCCCCCATGATCTTCTCTCCTCCCTGAATTTTCTCTCTACTTCCTGTGTCAGCTAAAATCCAGCCCTGCCCTGAAGAATTCCCTTTTGTACCCCTGTCCAGAGAAAGTGGCTCATTCTACTGCAACTTCATAAGGCAGCAGTGAGAGTATCCTTTTTGCTCTCCAGTGCTTCTTCCAGGGTATATCCTGGCACTTAAAAAAAAAAAAAAAGTACCAGGTTGGAGCGGTGGCTCAGAGGTTACAGTACTTGCTGGCATGCACAAAGACCCAGGTTCAAACCCCAGCATCACTTACACATCAGCATGTGGGAGCAATGAAAGCCACATGAAAAAAAATTTTTAAATTGATTCTTTCTCTCTCTTAAAAAAAAATAAAAACTTCTTTGAAACTTGTGTCAACCTCCCAGCCCTGGTCCTTTCCTGAACATATTGGCAATCAGTCTCCAGTCTTCCTCTGTCCTCAAATTCCATGATCTCTCTAGTCACCCCCTTTGTTCACATCTGTGACCATCTACTTGAATATAAGTTCTTAGTTCTTTGATTTCCTCATTTCAGTACATTCCTCTCCATTCCAAACACCTCCTCTGGACCCTAGCCTTACCTAGAACCTCCAAAACACCAAAATTAGATATTCATTCTCTGCCCTTCAACCTGATCAAGACCTTGATCTCTCAAGCTGGACTTTCTTTCCCTGTCATTACTTGCTTCTGATCAGTGTACCCTCACTTCAACCATTTCCTTGCTGGACATCCTCAAATCCTTTTCAATGTGTCCTGATGGAGCCACCCTAAATTCATCTATCTCTCTGCCTTCTGTAATCCTACATCTGGACTGGTAAATAGTAAGTACTAAAGGAGGAAAAAATCACAAAGCCACAGAAATCAGTACTGTTTCCAAGGATACAATGTTGTTTCTCTGTTTGGTCCCTGACTAGCCCCTAGATATTTCAGATTTTCTCCATTCTCCTAAAAGTCCTATCTCAACAACTCTCCCACCAGTCTCAGCACACAGCCTTTCTTCCTACCTCACAAAAGAAATAGGCACCATCAGATAAAGTATCTCCTCTCCTTACAGCCACTACACATCTGCATATTTATTCTCTTCTGCATCATCATTTTCCCTCTCTCTCCTATCACAGTGTCAGCCAAATCCCTCTGCTTTCCCAGTTGCATATGTCCCCTCTGACTTCTGAAAAGTCCTTACAGTATCTGGACTTCTTCTGACCCTTGCCTGCCATTTGTATTTTTCCCAACAGCATTGAAATATGCTTGCCTGATAACTTAAAAAAAAATATTTTGCAGTACTGGGTATTTCAGTCAGGGATGCACTACCACTGAGCTACATCACCATTTTATTTTTGAGACAGGGTCTTGCTAAAGTGCCCAGGCTGGCCTCCAACTTGGGATCCTCCTGTCAGCCTCCCAAGTAGCTGGGAGTATCGGTGTGCACCACTACACCAGACTATCATGAAGCTTCTTGATGGAAGGACCTTCTGCCTCCACTTACTACTGAAATGTGTTTCTGAACTTAGCAAACTTCAGCCAGTATCTCCAGTGACAGCTTGCCATTAAATTCAAAACACACTATTTAGTCCTTATCGTTTCTACTTTCTGCAGAATTTGACACTGATAGCTACTCCTCCCTACTTGAAGTACTCTCGTCTTTTGGCTTCCATGACACCATTGTCATTGTTTTTCTCCTTCCTTACCACTTTTTCTATTTGAAAGGTCTTGCTTCCTTTGTCTGCCACTTAAATATTAGTGTTCACTGTGAATCTATTATTGAAACTCCTTCCATTATCTATTATCGTAGAACAAACTACCCCAAAACTTAGCATCTTAAAGTAACATTACCCTATCATGATCAAAATATTGAGGGTCAGGAATTTAGGCAGGGCTCTGTGGGGCATTCTTCTACTCCATGTGGCATCACTAGGGTCACATGTAGACTTGGCTAGTGTCTGGACTGAGCTGGAAGGTCTAAGAGAGTTTGCTCGCATGCCTGGCACTTTGGCAGGGGTGACCCAAAAGCTAGAAATCTGTTCCTCTCCAACTTCTGTACATGGTCTCTCTAGCAAGGTTGCCAGTCTTCTCACAAGGCAGTTCAGGGAGCCAGGTAATCCAATAATAGAAAGAGAAGGCGCCTGAGCCTGGGATCTGGCACCACTTTATTCTTGCTTTCTTCTGTGGGTCAACTAGTGATCAGCTTTTCTAGATTCAAGGGGAGGAGAGAAACAATCAGTATGGGGCAAGGGCATGTCCAAGAATTTGTAGCCATCTGTATACCACTGCAGCCATCTTCTGAGATTAAAAAAGAAAGGAAGAAAACTGTACAATCACTGTCCTCCTCCTCCTGGATCACTATACTACTCTTCCTCCTCACTGACATCCCTGGCCAGGTTGTCCCTTCCATCCCATGATCCACCATGAAGCCAGAGCAACCTCTTTATAATGCATGTTATATCACATTTCTCTTCTGCCTAAACGTCTTCAACAGCTTCCCATTACACTTAGTGGAAAGCCCAGATGCCTGAGCAGAACCATTGAGACCCTTTGTCACTGCCAATACCTTCACCTTTACAACATCTCTCTTATTCTCTGTCTCTACAGTATTGATATTCCCATGTATGCCATGTGCTTCCTTTTTCTCCAAGCCTTTGTGCATTCTGTCCCCTATGGAATGTTCTTCTACCCAACTCCCAGGCCCTACCTGGGATAAATTTGTGTTTCTCCCCCACTTCTCTGCCCCACACTCCCTCTTTCACACACGCACACATATACATGGTCCTCTTTCACCCTCATTCTCCCTCGATCATTTTCTCAAATCACTTGTGTCGGCCCAAAACAGACAGCATCAGCATTACCTAGGAACTAGTTAGAAATGCACATTCCCAGGCATGACTCTAGCCTTACTGAATCAGAAACTTTATAGGTGGCACCTAGAAATCACCATTTTAACATCCCCCGTACTTAACATTTCTGGACCTTAACATGAAATGTGACAATAATACCTCTTCAGAATGTTATTAAGAGAATCAGTAAGATACTGCACATACTCCATTTCTAGTGCACTCTAAAGTCAAAGAATCACTAGCCTAACCAGCTCTGCCTCCAGGTCGCTTTCTCCAACCCAACTCTTGATCCAGTGGGGGATAGAGATCTCTCCTGTGTATTTCCACAGACCCCCATCCTTAACCTGATCATAGCCTTTATGATAGGGTAGTATAATTTCCTACGTATTTGACCCCAGTGGTGTCTTTTGAGCTCCCATGAACAGGACTCTATCTGCATTATGAACACCACAGTAGTAGTTAGTTAAGTTATAAAATCAAGATTCACACTGAAAATGCACAACACAATCTTTTACAAAATTACATTAGGGATGCCACAGAGAGATTTAATGCACTGAGGATATTTATAATTGGCAGCTGGGATCAGGCTTTAAGGTCTTTTGGGGGGGGTGTTAATATTTATTTTATTTATTTTATTTTATTGACCTTGCATATTAGAAAGGAGACACTGTGTATGTACAAGACACGTAACTACTAAAAAGGGAAAGGAGAAGCACTGTTGAATCTACTTAAAGTCTGAAAATGGACCACCTGACTCTGGCCCTGAAATGAGATAAATCAAGCTATTCATCTTCCCATCTCTGCATGGCCAGTTCCTCCATTGCTTGCATTTTAATACCCTAACTATGTTTACTGGAGTTTCTAAAATGCCACTGAATCTTTAGAAATTTGGCAGAAAAGAAGAATCTGGGTCATGCAACTGTGAAATCTAAATAAGGTATAATTAACATGCCCATCAACTTTCACAGAAGTGATGCTAGTTTGCAAACTATTCATTAATTCTGCACAATAACAGCAACCGAGTACAATGCAGAAACCAAGCTGAAGATGAGAGGCTCCGTGTAGTGCTAACCCAGAGTGCTGTCAGTGATATGTAGCAATGAATTGCTTCTATTTTCTGCTTAGAGAGACATGACTATTTAAGAATTTGGAGCTAGAGTTATCAAGAGTGGCAATATAATTACTGACCCTCAGTGCTTTTAAATATAACTTTATTATTCACTAAATACTATCCAAATTATGGAAAACCTCTTATGAATCGCTGTGGAACTTGGGGGAAAAATTGACTCCTTGATTAGGGATAAAATGCAAAAAATAACCAAATCTGAAAATCAAGAGAGACCTGTACTCAAGTCCCAGATTTTTTTTATTGGTGCATTATAGTTGTACATAATGATGGGATTTGTTGTTACATATTCATACATGCACACAATATAATAATAAAATTTGACCAATATCCCTCCCTAGCACTTCCCTTCTCTCTTACCTCCTCCCATCTCCCACCCCCTAGTCCCTTTCTTTGATTTTTTTTTCTTTTGCTTTTCCAGTTTTTATTCATTGTGTGGGAAATATTTCATATCTTAGGAGTGCAAAATATACTTTTTTACCCCACTTTTCCCTCCCATCCTTCCTCCCCTCTCCTCTTCTTTCCTCTACTAGACTTCCTTTAGCTCATCTATTAATTTATATTTGAATGTTTTTTCTTTAATCTTATCCTTCCCTCCCTCTTTCTTTTATTTTACTCTAGCTTCCACATATGACAGAAAACATTCTACCTTTCAGTTTCTGAGTTTAGGTAGTTTCACTTAACATGATATTCTCCATTTCCATCCATTTGTTAGCAAATGCCATAATTTCATTCTTTTTTAGTAGCTGAGTAGAATTCCATAGTATATGTAGACCACGATTTCTTAATCCATTCATCTAATGATAGACATCTGGGTTGATTCCATGACTTATCTATTGTGAATTGTGCAGCTATAAACATTGATGTGGCTGTGTTGCTGCAGTATGAAAATGTTCGATCTTTTGGCAAGATTCCTAGGAGTGGGACAGCTGGGTCATATGGTGGATCCATCCCTAGTTTGTTGTTGTTGTTGTTTTGTTTTGTTTTGTTTTGAGGAATCTCCATTCTGCATTCCTGCTTTCCAGAGCAGTTGTACTAGTCTGCAGTCCCACCAACAGTGTACAAGTGTTCCTTTCTCCCCACAACCTCACCAGCATTTATGATCATATTCTTGATCTTTGCTATTCTGTCAAGTCCCAGATTTTAACTATCATTGTGGTCCACTTAACATTTCTGGACCTTGAGTGTCCAGAATATTGTTTTGAGAATTAAGTAAGATATTGCATATATTCTGACCAGCACGTAGCTAGTCCTTTCTATTCTTCCCAAGCAAGAATTAGTGACATCAGAAACCAAATTATCTATAGAAAACAGTATGGTAGTTCCATAAATAATTAAAAACAGAATTACCATTTGATCCAGCAAACTTGAGTGTATATCCAAAAGAATTCAAAGTAGTATCTTGAAGAGATATTTGCACACCAATGTTCATTCCAGCATTAATCACAATAGCCGAGAGGTAAACGCAGCTCAAGTGTCCATCAACAGATGAATGAATAAATAAAATGTGGTTTATACATACAATAGAATATCTTGCAACCTTTTAAAAAGAGAAATAGCGTCACCTGCTACAACATGGATGAACCTTGAGAATAGTAAGCTAATTTAAGTAAGCCAGTCACAAAACAAATACTGCATGATTACACTTACATGGGTATTAAAAGTTATCTAACTCACAGAAGCAAAGAGTAGAGTGATGGTTGCCACCACTGGAAGGAGGGAAAGGAGTTATTGTTTAATGGATATAGAGTTGCAGTTTTAAAAGACTGAAAAAGTCCTAAGAACCTATTACACAATGATGTAATAATACCTAACACTTCTGAATTGTTCATTGTTTGTTGTTGTTGCTTTTTTTGTTTTGTTTTGTTTTAGTATTGGGGATCAAACCAAGGAGTGCTTAACTACTGAGCCACACCCCCAACCCTTTCATTTTTTAATTTTGAGACAAGGTCTAAGTTGCTTAGAGTTTTGCTGAGTTACTGAGGCTGGCCTCCAACTACCAATCCTCCTGCCTCAGCTTCCCAAGTCAATGTAATTACAGGCATGTGCCACCACGTCCAGCTTCAATTGTTCACTTTTTAAAAATGGGTAAGAGTGCTTGCTTTGGCAGCACATGTACTAAAATTGGAATGATACAGAGAGGATTAGCCCCTGCACAAGAAGGACATGCAAATTTGTGAAGCATTCCATATTTTTTAAAAAATTGAGTAAGAGCCTGGCATGGTGGCACATGCCTGTAAATGTAATCCCAGGGGCTTGGGAGGCTGAGGCAGGAGGTTCACAAGTTCAAAGCCAGCCTCAGCAACTTAGTGAGGCCCTGAGCAATTGAGCAAGACTGTGTCTCAAAATAAAAAATAAAATGGGCTGGAGATGTGGCTCAGTGGGTTCAATCCCTGGTATCCAAAAATAATAATAATAATATAATAAATTAAATTAAAATGGGTAAGATGGTAAATTTTGTGGAATGTGGTGGCTTTTACTCAAAACAAGATTTTAATTGAAAGAAAAAGAACAAGTGGACCAACTCCTTCCCTTCGCTCCAATGCCATGTGCTCCTGCCTCCCTTGCCACTGTCTCAGCACCCTCTGCTCCCCCTTTTCTCCCACCTAGCATTGGATTGCTGAGGTTGCCCTGGGTTCCATTGTTGGCCAGCTCTCAGACTCCCAAAGATTCCAGTCATTTCTACTGCTTTGCCAACCATTTACATGCAAATGATCATTGTTCACTGCTCTACCCCAAGATAAAATTAAGTCTGCATATCTACTAAGTAAATGAATGCCTAGATCTCTATCCCCCATCCAAGTGAAGCTCCAGAACCATTTTCCAGCTATTTTTTGAACACCTGCAACCAACTATCCCACAAGTCCCTCAAATTCAACAGGTCCAAAACTTAATTTATTTGACTTATCCTAGGGAAAATAAAAAAGTTTCTTGTCTTGGTCTTGCTTAATATTGTCCTCAGCATTCTCCCAACTTGCTTCAACAGTTGTCCAAACCCTATTTAACCTAGCAAACTCTGGCTGCTTCCTTCCTTCCCCCAGGGTTCAGTGTTTCTCCTTTGGACAACTCCAGTCAATTTCTCCTTACCACTTTTTTTCCTCCAAGGAATTTATCCTCCAAAGAGAGAGCAGTAGAGGAAAGGAACCAGGGAAGGGAAGAGGGGAGGGAATTGGCTGACATATTATTCCACTGTGTGCATATACAAATAAGTAACAACAAATACCATTATGTTCTACTATAATGCACCAATAAAAAATATGAAAAGAAAAAGTTCGTTCTCCTCATTCATGCTTTTCTTTCTAAAGGGTAAATCTCATTATGTAGCTACACTACTAAAAACACCATATAGAGTTAATTCCACACCCATTGGGGCCTTACAAAAGCCCTGGATTCTGGCCTCAACCTGTTCTTCCAGTCCTTCCTTTCTGACCCCAAATCCCTCACCTTGAAGACATAGCTCCCCTCCTCCCTAGGCCCTCTGTAACTCCTTGTGCATTATGTCCACGTCAGACCCTCTGTGTGGGTAGACTCCACCAGCCCAACCTTCTCTTCCTCAAAACAAATTGTACTTGTGAATACTGCATAAACCCTTACCAAGGAGCCATATCGCTATAACAGAAACAATTTCATCCTGAAAATTCCCCTCCTCAGTAGTGTTCGAACCAGCTTATCCGTAACCAACTGGCTACAGACTGAAATATTCACTCAAAATTCAACTATCCACAAGAAAAGATGAAACATGGGGAATGGAGGGTTTTTTTAATTCAGAAATGTATTTGTTGAACAATCAAGCAAGCTTCTAATGAAATAATATATATATATAAATTCTGAAAATTAGATTTACCCCCCAAGAGCCCCCCCAATTACCCACCCTTATCCATCACCCCCCTTCCTGCCCAATACATCTCTACAAATGCCTTGGGTTGTATGACATTACACCTTTTCCGGATTTCAAACATGATAATAGACCCGGAACGGAGGTTGTAATTGGCAGTATTTCTAATAGTTAATTGTATCAAGGTAGTATAATGGCCTTCCAAGCATCCGTAGGTGGACTGGCTGTTCTCTCAGCTTCCACATCAGTCTAATGAAGATAAGAATAGCATCTATCTGCCAGACGTGGTGGCACACACCTGTAATTCCAGCAGCTCAGGAGGCTGAGGTAGGAGGATCGCAGGTTCAAAGCCAGCCTCAGCAACTTAGTGAGGCCCTAAGCAACTTAGCAAGACCCTGTCTCAAAACAAAAAATAAAAAAGGCTGGAGATGTGGGTCAGTAGTTAAAACCCCTGGGTTCAATCCCTAGTACCAAAAAATAAATAAATAAATAAACAAACAAACACCTACATTACAGAGTTGTCACACTTTGAACGCGATGATATATAAAGTGATTAATCCAATACATAGCACAATGTAATGCTTTATAAATGACAATAGATATTACTATTACATAGACTCACCCTTCTCAGTCTGCCACTTAGACATGCATCCTCACTAAAGGCCTCATTAGCATTTCTAATGCCGCTGTGTAATTCCTTTTAGGCAAAGGATTAAGAGGATGGAAATAATAGGTGCCATCTTAAACGTGACCAGATGAAGTTTCATAGTCCTAAGAAGTAAGACTGGAGCATGTCTCTGTGTGTGTGTGTGCGTGTGTGTTTCATATAAAAACTTGAAGAAAAATTTACATAACTAATAGTGTTGTTAGATAAGGTTAGTACAATCTAATTCTGCTAATTTTTTCTAATTATACCATTAAATTTAATTACCCAAGACATAGGAATGCATTTGCATTATGGAGAAAATGACTTTTAAAGAAACAAAGTGATGTATTTACTAAAAGTCCTGCATCATTTAGGATCAGCAAGACAATTCTCGGAAATTCTCTTACTTGTGTATGACAAGGCTTATTTGCAATCTAAAATCATTATGGTGCATCTTTGCAATTGCAAACCACTTACTTTTATGTTTTGTTCTGTTTTGTTGTCTTTAAATGTTTTCACCACTGGGCATTGCAGCAGATATTCTACTTCTAAAATGAACTATTCTCACATCGGGAAACCCTCAGAAAAACACAGCCTCCTCTCTGAAGTCCTGTGTTATTCAGCTTACGCTCTCTGCACATCAAGTGGAGGATAGCCTTGCAATTGCTTTCAGTATAATTCGGGTGACTTGTGGAAACACAGCAGCTGTGAGGTGGGAAATTAATGTTAGCTCATTCCCAGTGCAGTCAGGTGTTCTAAAACCACAGAAAGCATAAAAACAACATATTTGGGCTGGTTATTGTCTTAGTTCAGGATGGTACATCAGGATACATAGACGAGTGGCTTAGAAGAAACAAATTTATTTCTCACCATTCTGAAAGCTGAGAAGATAAAGGTGCCAACAGAGTCAGTGTCTGCTGAAGACCCAGATTCTGGTTTCCCATGGTGTCCTCACATGGCACAAGGAGTGAGAGAGCTCTCTGGAGTCTTGTATAAGAACATTAATCCCAACCACGAGAGTTCTGCCCTCGTGTCCTAACACCCTCAAAGTCACCATCTCCTAATATCATCCACAAACGGTTGTGTGGAGGGAGGACAAACATCCAGTCTATAGAAGTTATCTTCCTTGAAAGCTTTCTCATTAACTTTTTAAAACCCTGTGAATGCAACCTCTTCTTAGTTTTCCATGTACAAATTGTGTATAGTGCCATAAGAAGAGTAGAAACCATTTCTTTCTGTTCACATGTGCAGTGGGCTGGGAGGATGGAATTCCTTTCTGGAAGGTATTCTCAGCAGATTTCCTGGTTCTGTTCTTAAAATCTCTGACATGTGATATAGATCAACTAATTTACAGTATAATAAGCAGAACAGAATCACCTACCATATAAATACTAGAGAGCACAGGACACATGTATCAAGGGATCTGAATGAGCTGTTACGGACTGTTTCCTACAAGACATAGTGATGCACCATCCCAAATGTAGCCAGCTATAACCTCTCAGACCAGTGCCTCTACTAACTGACCTCATTCCCTTCACACCATGTTTCATACTTTATCTTCTCAATCTACTGGAGTGCATCATCCAATACAACCATAGGAACCTTCTTCTCTTACTTTTGTTCTCTCACTCTTGGGAACACATGCAGTGGCCTATATTGTGCTTAAATTATACATGTGTGGAGATAAAAACGAGTTAGAGTCCAAGGTCTAGTGCTCCCTCACTGACAGGCCAGTGAGTACCAAGTTTCACCTTTTTTTTTTTTAAAAAAGAGAGAGGGGCAGTGAGAGAGACAGAGAAAGAGAGAAACAACTTTATTTAGTTTTTCACATGGCCTTAGTTGCTCCAACACTTGGTTGTGTACGTGGTGCTGGGGTTTGAACCCGGGTCCTTGAGCTTGCCAGGCAAGCGCTGAAACCACTGAGCCACCGCTCCAGCCCCCCAAGTTTCACTTTTTAACGAGGATAAAACCATCTTCTCCCTGCTACCCTCACATGAAGGGCTGAAGTCTGAACACTGCTGCAGCCACCATGGAAGCACATGGTATTTGAGGGTGAGGGTACACTTTCATGAGTGTCAGGAAGAAAGTAGTGGCAATCAAACTGGCCACTTCCTCAGTCTTTCTCTACACTTTCATCTATTCCTCTCTTACTCTTCAACAAGAATGCAGGAGTTGTGGTCTCAAGTCAGTAGGCAAGAAAAACATTGCAGATGGCTGGAATGACACATGAAGGTCCCTTTGAGAAGGTACACCAGAGGCTGGAGAGGTGACTTGCCTGGCACATATGAGTACCCATGTTTGATCCCTACACAACTAAGTGCCAGGGGGGAAAAAGATGAAAAAATAAAGAAACGGGCTCTTCCTTTCTCTTCCTCTCCCTCTCTCCCTTTCTCTCAACATCCAATCTTATACTGTCTTGGTTCAGCACCATTCTCCCCAATGAGGTTGTACACCACCTCTGAGCAGTACCATACTTTATTTTCTTTTTGAAGCCAATGGGGCATAAAGCAGGTAATAGGACTCTTAATTATTATTTGATTTATGTCAGGATGCCAAGCCCATCTTCAAGAATCAACCCTCATAAGATATTAAATATGGAATACTCGGGCATTTTAGTGCACTGAAATTTATACCAGAACAGTTGCTAGAAGACCAGTTTTCTAGTCATTTAACCTTTCCAAGCCCAATTTTCCTGGTAAACAAAATGAACATCAATATATAATATACCTTTCCATTTCCCAGATTCAAGTAAGGACATCAAATAAGATAGCACAAACAAAAGCAGTTTGTTCCTATAAATACTATTCAAGTGCGTGCTATATTATTAAGTCATTTTGTCTTTCTCCTCATTGTCACCATAAATGAAAAGCAAGGGTAGTCTTGAACTTTCTGAAAGATCTTCCACAAATTTTAGTCTTCATCAGTTTTTATGGTTAGCTTTCTATTTTTCTGTAACCTGCTCCCTTTTCCTTTATGCTCCTTGGTGGCATAATTCAAACTGTTTTTCTAAGTCGACTTTGCTCCAGTAACCAAACACTCACCATTGTGTGCTCTGGTCTGGGGGAGAGGGGATGGGAATGGGGGGCTCATTGGCTTAGACCTCCTTGGCTCAGGAGAAACTTTCCGATTGCTCACAAAACAAACACAAAAGTACAAATGAAAATTCAAAAGGCTGAGAACCAAGCCTGTGGGGCAACATTTCTATTGACAGAGCTAATTCTGGAATAATTAAAAAGATTTTAATTAATCATGAAGTTAAGCATAGAGAAAGGGTTCCTGGCAGCCTTGAGGTGAGATTCTTTGTCCCCTACCAGAAGCTGATTAGCTTTTAGCATTGCAGCCTTCTTGATATTTTTAGCCTCCAACCTTGTGATCTCTGCAGATCAGGGATCTTCTCACCAGCCTATTCTCTGAACCTATGAAAGAGTGGCTGGAACTGCTGGTTACTGCTGGAATTTCTTTGTATTGCTGCCATTTTCATCAATCAAAGAAGAGAGATTCCAATTGCAAAAGCCCTAAGGAATAGTGTTGGGGGAATAATATTTCCCCAACAGTGCTGGGTCTTTATGTTCTTAGATTCCAAGGTGACAGTGTCTTGATTCACCTGCCCTATCAAACCAGGATAACTGTATCCAACTATCAGCTCTTTGTCGTGGCCGCAAGATGGTGTCAGGTTGTTCTTTCTTGAGATCCTTTGCTCCCAGATACCCAAGAGCTTGCCTGCTCCAACTATTGCCAGGGGATATGGAGAGAGACTAGATTTTTTAAAGTTCAAAGTGTTAAAATTTCAGTACCAGCTATGGGAGGTAAACATCACATTCCTGTTCAAAGTCAAAGGTGCAGCTTTCCCTATCAGTGTGACTCCTGCTCTATCCCACTTCTTTTCTTACTCCTCTCCCTCCCCACCCCAAGAGGCAGAGGCTTGTCTCCTGCAACAGTCCCCTGGATGGCAAGACACTCAGGAAGGTGTCCTGAGAAGGAGAATAGAAAGAAGTATATGTCTGGCCTCACTAGCTAGAATGCAGACAGCCTATAAAAATAAATATTCTAAGAACATCCCTTTCTGGCCACCTTCAGGTCTATACACTACAACATGCCTCTCTCTGCTAGAGTTCTCTGTGAGTCCAAACCCTGTTACAAAAGAATTAATTACCTCCATCACAGCAACTTATATTAGTTCACTGTGATGCAGTAACATTCATGCCTAAACAGCTTTTTCACTATTGACTCTTAGATTTCCTCAAGGCTCAAACCCTGCTGGCTCTGGGGAAGAAAATGCATACCTGTATAAAATGCCCTCTGGAGATTCTTCCAGGCACTTTGTTCCTGTACCTCGTTTTTACTGCTGTAACTTTACCCCTTCATTTACTAGACATGGAAGATCTATTCTGTTTTCCCATATTCAGGAATTTATGAAGCAGAAAAATGAGATGATCCTCAGATATGCCAGAAGAGTTTGAACAGCTGATAAAACGAATCCTGCAACCACATATCTTTTAGCACTTTTTTTTAACTGTTTCAGTATAATTAAGGAGCACTAGAAAAACCTGCTAGCTTAATGGAGCTCCAGGTCCTATTCAAAAAAGTAAAATGAACCCTATACTGTTAGAATAGATCATCTCTGTTTCCCTATGGGCCACACCAGTCTTGTGAATATCAGCTATGACACACAAAACACTTAGTTTAAATAATGGTCTACACTACTTAAATTGGTAAAAGATTTCCTTTGTTTTTTAATATGAGGAGGAACTGAAGGTTATCCATGCAATGTTACTCTCCCTTGCCTGTGAGGGAGATATGCTTTCTTGAGTACAAAGGAGGTGCAGTTATTCCTACAAGGCAGGTAATTGTGCATAGCCCTGACTATATCAATGGGAGTTCAGCATGTATGGGAACCCATAGGGCATTATGTGTACAGCCAAGGAAAAAGGCTTGGAATCTGTTGCTGAAATTGACATCCTATGTTGCTTCTCTCTCTTTTGAAACAAACATTTTAAATAAACAAATATATAATATAAACACGTAAGTTTTTAAAAATCCTATGAGAAGTATCTTACTGTGCAGAGAGACATTGGCCCCAAAGATGCAAATTTGACAGCTATCCTGTGAGCTGACCATCTGTCTGCACCTGATCCTGCCATTTGTTAACGTTTATAAGATACAGTCGGAACCACTGCACAACTGTGTGGTAAATAAAGCATGGAGATTTATATCACCTCCTGGAGAAAGGGGGGAAATCAGAGGAGAGGTGGGAAGTGTTTGTAATAGAGAAGTAGGTGTTTAAATCAAAACGAAAACAAACAAACACAAGGTGTAGCTTTGCATTCCAGGGAGTGAGATGTAGAAAGCTGGCTGTTCATTGTGGAGAAATTTTGAAAGCAGTCCAATGATATTTCTGTCTCTGGATCTACTACTAAGATGTCAGTGATAAAAAAGCAATATTGTCAAGAATAGTACTATGTCAGAGTGAAAATCAATAGCAGACACAAAGAGGCAATATATTTTTCCAAAGAATGATTTGATCTCATATTTACAGAATTAGAACTGCCATCAGACTGACCAAGCAGCAACAAGCAAGACCCTCCACTCACAGCTGATAAGACAGGAGCTGCTTTTGGTTTAGTTGTTGTTTTTTTTTTTTTTTCCAACTGAACTCTAATGAAATGGGCTTGTCTCTAACTGTGGAAGATTATAGAGCCACTAACTTGAATATGATGAAAATCTGACTTCAAGATTGAATCTTGTTCTCCTCCCCAGTTTCATTTTTTAAACTTCTCTACTTTTTGTGTTTTCTCCTTTAGGAAAATGTGGAACCTAAAGAAACTATAGTGGTGGGAAGAGTGCTCACTGATTTAGTGACTTTTGGATCCATTATATAAAGTTTAAACACAGGCAAATTAGTCTAAGGTGTTAGAAATCAATATGAGGTCACCCTTAGAGGGGTTTTGGTACAGAGGGGAAGGAAGTACAAAGCTACTGGCTCTGTTTCTTGAGCAGGTAATCCCATTTTTTGAATTTGAGTTTATACATATGATCTGCAAACTCTTCCGTGTATACTACAAAAATGTAATGCATTCAACAAAACATTTATATTTAAAAAGTCTTTGCATTATTCTGTCAAATCTTCTCTAAATAGCCAACAGATTTGGGGGTGTTCTCTTGAGTCCTAATTTCTTTTACAAAATGAGAAGGTAGACCAGATGACCCCAGCCCAGAAGCCTCTCCATGCCATCTTCATCGGCATATGATGAATAGCATGGGTATTGCTGCTATAAATGACTTGAATAATAACCAGGACATAGGCAAAGTTGCCAGAGGCCTTTAAGAAAAGGCAATAAACTGTAGGAGGGGGCTGGAGCAGTGGCTCAGTGTTTGCAGTGCTTGCCTGGCATGTGCAAGGACCAGGATTCAAACCCCAGCACCACATACACAACAAAATGTCAGAGCAACAAAAGTCACAGGAAAAACTAAATAAAGTTCATTCTCTCTCTCTCTCTTTCTCTTTCTCTCACTCACTCTCTTACTGTCCCTCTTTCTTAAATAAATAAGTAAACAAACAAACTGAAGGAATTGTAAATTTACCACATGGGAATGATATGGAATAATTGGAACTGCAGGGTTCATGTTATAGCAAAGAAATAGAATTAAGGCCACTGTAGTGTGGGCCCCCACTTTAAAAGCAGATGTTCATCACACAACTAGTGATGTGTGTGATGACTTTAAATTCAAAAGCCAATGTTTCTCTAATAGTTTCTTCTCAAAAATAGCTGCTGGGAATTATGGTTCTGTTAAAACACACTGTAAGAACTTCCAACCAATCCTGTAGTTCAGTATTTCAAGCAGCTCTTTGCCCTTTTAGTTTAATATAAAGTGAATTTAAAGGTGACCTGCATAGGGGCTGGAGTGATGGCTCAGTGGTTACAGCACTTGCCTCGCATGCACAAGGACCTGGGTTAGAACCCCAGCACCATGTACACAACAAAGTGTTGGAGCAATAAAAGCCACATGAAAAACTAATTGATTCTTTATCTTTCTCACTATCCCTCCCTCTAAAAAGAAAAAAAAAGTGACCTGCACAATGACAGATTGACAGCTGAGGAGACTCAGCATTTCTATCATCAGTAAGAAGTTGTCAATCACATCTCACAATAAATTTAAAAAAAACAGAACCTGAGCTGATGGATATTTGAAGGAATGATAGGAGGAATTATTGTGGCCTCCATTTGATAAGAAAATGAGCTATACCTATCTCCCATAGTGTTTTCCCTACAACTTGCATCTCTGGGAAGGTAAAATATGTTTAGTAGGAGGCAGAAGGCAAGATAAATGATTTTGATAATCCCCTGCACAACTGAGGTAGTCAGCACCTGGATAATAGCTCCACAGGGAAGTTCTTATGATCTTTTTCTAAAGTCTCTAATGTCCTCTGGAAACAAGTCACCTGATTCTACTAAGCCACCTGCTGTCATCCCACTGAAAATGATTCTAGTGAAAGCCAGGCCAGAAACACTCTCTGATGGCAGTCCCTCTTCTGAATCCCAAGAATAATCCTTTGGTACAAACATAGAAGTGTATTATTTAGTCTTTGAGCAAACATGAAGGGATACAGTGAAATGAAGGAAATGCAAATCATGAGCTGCCACATAATATCCTAATTACCATAATTTGACCCATCCTCCTCCCCATTGCCGGAAAGTCAGCCTTCTGGATGAGAGGAAGCCAAATCAGGAAGATAACAACCCTCTGTTCTCTGTCCCCATCCCTCACCTCTTTCTTTCTTCCTCTGTTCCTCAAGTCATGTTCATTAAGGCAGTGATTCTTCTAACAGTTTGTAAGCCTCAATTGTATTAGTGAAAGCTCTGCGTGCCTTGATAAACTGAGCTAAAGAAAAGGAACAGGAGAAAAAGAAAAAAAGCAGACACATGCTGTCTTTTTATTCCCCAAAGCAACTGTCAATCTCAAACTATTTTCATAGAAGCTGCCAGAAATCTCTCTGGAGTCATCCCTGTTGGATACAAGAATAGTAAATCTAAAAGGTCCAGGTCTTCCATGGTATGGTTTAGAAAATATTAATAATTTAGAAAAGGTCAATTCAAACTCCACACATCCAGTCACATCAATAACATCACTCCTTCTACCCCGCATAACTCCTAGCATATTTTTTTCCTGGATTACTCATAGCATTGCCTTGTCCCTGTCTTCCCCCAAATGATTTGAGGCAAGGTAACTTGGCATTGCTTCTTAAATTTATAATGATAAATGAGCCAGACTGGGAGACATACAAAATGTGTTAACTTCATGCTTATTAGAATTCACCTACGATAAGCCCATTAAAATCCGGATCTAAAAAAGTACACCCCTGCCCACATTAGTGCTGGGACTTCTGTCTTTTGCTGTGACAAGTGCTATAGAAATTGACTCTCCTGTCACCCTTCAGCTCATGTATGGGATGTGATGAGATGTTTCAATGGCAGCTTTCAATCAGCTTGCTGAGGCCCCAGTAGCACAGCTCCAAGTCAGGACTCAAACAAGCACCTCATTAAATCCGAAAGCACATAGTTCAGTGACAGTACGTGCACCCAACACAGTTGAGGGTCTGCTCCACTGACCTTTTTATAGCATTACAGCATTTGACCATGTGAGCTGCTTTCATTTCAACCAGTGTGTAGGCAAGGTACAATTTGGTGAGACAAAAATATCCTTGAGAAATCCTCCTTCCTTTTTGGCATTGGGGTGGGGGCTGCCAATCAAAGCAGGCCAGGAAGAACATAGCAGAGAGCAAATGATTATCAGGCTTTATGTGAAGGTCACAAAATCAGTAAGCAAAGGGAAATACATATGATGCTGGCCCTTTGAAGTAAATCCACATTCTATATCTGAGTGAACTATGACAAGAAGAAAGGGTAGTCAGTAAGGCATGAGAAATGAGGCCACGTAGAGGCAGAGGCTACAAATCAAGCAGGAACGACATGACAGGAAATCTAGTTAAGAGGCATATCGGTGTGGATGCTTTGGGTTGCAAGACTAGAAAACCCAGTTCAACATGGCTGAGGCAGGAAGATATTTATTGCCTATAAGAACTAGAAGTCCAGACTTCAGGTTTGACTGGTCCAGTAGGCAATCATTTCATCAAGGACCTAGGTTTCTTTCTCTGCTCTACTATCATGGTGCCAACTCCATCCTGTGACTGGTTTTCCTTTTTGTCAGAAAATGTCTGCCAGTAGCAACTGGTTTGCCGTGTTTTCTTCCTCGCATCCACGGCATGCATGAGACTTACAGAAGATATCCTAGAAGAATAAGTAGATCTTTCCCCAAAAGCCTTGGCAACCCCTCATAGGATGTCATTACCCTGAATTGTATCTCAAGTCCTTTCCTAAAAGAATCACAACCACAAGATTATTTAATTGCTTTAAATGTATCAAAGTCCATTCCTGGAATAGAAAATAGGATCTGTTTTCCCTATATTAATGGGCAGCATGAAGGAGAAATAAATAACTAAAGTAAAAAATCTTCTGGGAAGAAAAGAGAGGAGCTGTATACTGTATGGGCAACTGTCAATCATTACTGCTATTCAGCAAGCATTTCTGGCTTCGCACCTTCCTGGCTCCTTAGGGTTGAGTAGGGCCATGAGACTTATTGCAGCCAATGAGTAGTGAGTGAGAAGAAGGAGCACATGCTTCCAGCAGGCCAATGTGAGACCTCCAAAGCTATCTTTAGTTCCGCTTAGGAGAAGAGTTGATGCTCAAGATGTGAACTACTCCCTCAGCATATATCCTGAATTAAAAGTCATGGAGCAGAGCTCCTAGCCAACCCATGGAAGAGATGAACAAAAAACCTTCAGTGTTAAAAATCCACTCAAGTTTTTTTTTCTTTACTGCAACATAACTTAGTTTAGTCTTAACATCAATGTCAGCCCTTGGCATCTTGTCCTGGGTAGGAGGCTATGTGAGGTGAGTACCAGTGTCACCTGCTTTAGACCCCAGTCAGGTATGAGGCATCATAACCCAGAGTACGTACTAGAACCAGAAAAAAAGTAGTTTTCTTGAGCATTCCCACCAATGGACAGAACCACTTATTTCTTTTCCTCAAGAGAAACAAATGAAAAAGATTATTCTTCAAATTGTCACTTTTTAATAATTTAATGGTCTTAAGGACACATGCCTGGTATATACAAAATAAAAAGGAATCTTGGGGACACTTACCTAGATCCAGTATATTTGAGAGGCTGGAGCAGTGGTTCAGCAGTTGGAGCATTTGCCTGACATGTGCAAGGACCCGGGTTCAAACCCCAGCACCACATACACAACTAAGTGTTGGAGAAACAAAGACCAGATGAAAAAGTAAATAACTTTGTGAAGGCCATATATGATAAACCCTCAGCTAATATAATACTAAATGGAGAAAAGTTCAAAGCATTTCCACTAAACTTAGGAACAAGAAAAGGCTGCCTGCTTTCACCACATTTATTCAATATAGTCCTCAAGACCCTGGCTGGAGCAATCAGGCAAGAGAAGGAAATCAAAGGGATAAGAATAAGAAAAGAGGAAGTCAAACTATCCCTTTTTGCTGATGAAATGATCCTATATCTGGAAGATCCAAAAAACTCCACCAGAAAACTGCTAGAGCTAATAAACAGATTTGGCAAAGTAGCAGGCTACAAGATCAACACCCATAAATCACTAGTTTTCCTATATACTAACAATATTAGCACAGAAGAAGAAATCAGGAAATCAGTCCTATTCACAATATCCTCTAAAAGAATAAAATACTTGGGAATTAATCTAACAAGAGAATAAAAGATCTTTACAAGCAAAATTATCAAACACTGAAAACAGAAATTTCAGAAGACCTGAGAAGATGGAAAGATGTTCCATGCTCTTGGTTAGGCAGAATTAATATAATTAAAATGGCCATTCAACCAAAAGCATTATACAGATTCAATGCAAACCCCATCAAGATTCCAATGTCATTCTTTACAGATATAGAAAAAGCAATTCTCAGATTCATTTGGAACAACAAAAAACCCAGAATAGCCAAAACATTACTAGGAAAGATGAAACAGGTGGTTTTGCAATACCAGATCTAAAATTATACTATAGAGCTGTCATATTAAAAACAGCATGGTGCTGGTATCAAAACAGGAATGAAGGCCAATGGAATAGAATAGAAGACTCTGAGACAAACCAACAAATCTTTAAACATCTGATTTTTGACAAAGGGGGTCAAAATATAACATGGAGGAGAGACAATCTATTCAACAAATGGTGCTGGACAAACTGGACAGCCACTTGCAGAAAACCAAGATTAGATCCTTATCTCTCACCTTGCACAAAAATCAAATCTAAATGGATCAAGGAATTAGAAATTAAACCAGCTACCATACAAATGCTAGAAGAAAAATTAGGACCAACACTCCAGCATATTGGAGTTGACAATGACTTCCTCAACAAGGATCCTAAAGTGAAAGAATTCCAGTCTAAAATCAATGAGTGGGATGCCATTAAACTAAAAAGTTTCTGTACAGCCAAGGAAATAGTGAAAACAGTTAAGAGACAGCCTACTGAATGGGAGAGAATCATGGCCCATGATCCCTCTAACAGGGGACTAATATCTAAAATATACATAGAACTCAAAAAAACTCAATAACAAAAACACAAACAATCCAATCAATAAATGGGCCAGAGAGCTAAACAGAAGCTTCTCAACAGAGGAAATTGAGCAAGCCAATGAATACAAGAGAAAGGGTTCTAAATAACTGGTAATCATAGAAATGAAAATCAAAACTACCTTAAGATTTCACTTCACTCCAGTCAGACTGGAAAAGATGAAGAATACAAAAAATAACAAATTCTGGAGGGATTGTGGGAAGATAGCTTTCTGTTGGTGGAATGGCAAACTGGTACAGCTGCTCTGGAAAGCAGTGTGGAGACTCCTTAAAAAATTAGGGTTGGATCTACCATATGATCCAGTTTTCCCTCTTATCCCTCTTCTGGGTATTTTCCCAGAGGCATTAGAATCAGCACATTAAAGCAACACAGCAAAATCCATGTTCATAGCAGCTCAATTTACTATAGCTAAATTATGGAACCAACCTAGATGTCTCTCACTGGATGAATGGATCCAAAAGCTCTGGTGAATATATATACAATGGAGATTTAGTCAGCTATTGAAAACAATGATATTGCATCCATTGAAGGTAAATGGATGGCAATGGAAAAAAATCATGCTGATCGAAGTTAGCCAAATCCAGAGAGTCAAGGGCCAAAAGTTTTTACTTATTTGTGGTGGCTGTAGCTGAACCCAGGCTTGGGGGAAGGTAGAAAAACTCATGGATTAGAACCATAGAACAAAAATGCAATTTGTTAATATTTATGAGACACAGTTGCAAGATACTGCATAACATATCTGAAGAAGGGGCTGGAGCGGTGGCTCCGTGGTCCCTATGCTTGCCTGGCATGCATGAGTACACGAGTTCAAACCCCAGCACCACATACACAATAAAGTCTCGAAGCAACAAAGGCCACATGAAAAACTAAATAAAAATTGTTTCTCTCTCTCTCACTGTCCCTCTCTCTTGAAAAAAAAAGATATTTGAACAAGCTATACTACATGCCTTTACAAAAATGCAAATGCTTAATCCTATTGTCAATATATATCAAAGAATAACAAGGCATGATGGGAAGGGAGAAGGAGAAAGGTTGGAACCAAGATAAAGCAAGGTACATTCCAGGAATTTATAAGTATGTCACTGTATATACTACAGTCATGTATATAAAAAATGTTCTTCATAGACATAAGAATTATGACACTGAACTTGGGGTTTTTGTGGGGTTTTTTTGGATAAATATAAGACCCAGAAGAAAGGCAAGGGATTGGGGAATGGGGGGAGGAGGGAGGTAGAGAGGTGCAGCGAGGTGGGGATATTGACTAAAAATTATATTGCTATATTGTGTGCATCTAGGAATATGTGACAACAGATCCCATTATTATGTACAACTATAATGCAATAATAAAAAATTAATAATAATATAATAAAAATTAAAAAGAACAATTTTAGTTATTCTTTAAGTATTTTGTACAATTCAGCAGTAAAATCAGGTCCTGGGCTTGTTTTGGATGGGAGATTTTAAATTACTGCTTCAATCTCATTATTATTATCAGTCTGTTTTGATTTTCTGTTTCTTATTGATTCAATTTTGGTAGGTTGTTTGTGTTCAGGAATTTATCCAGTTCTTCTAGGCTTCCAGTATAAGGTAGATAGATGATGATAGATAGATGATAGATAGATAGATGATAGATATAGAAATAGATATCAATACATAGCTGTTTACAGTAGTTTCTTATGATCTTTGATGCATCTGTGATATCATTTGTAATGTCTCCTTTTGCCTCTCTGATTTTGTATATTTGGACCTCTTCTCTCTTTTTCTTAGTTCATCTAGCTAAAGGTTTGTCAATTTTGTTTACCCTTTCAAAAAAACAACTTTTTGTTTCATTGATCTTTGATATTTTAGCTTTAGCTTTTTGAGTTTTGATATTTATTTCTACTTTCATCTTTATTATTTCTTTCTTTCTACTAATTTTTGGCTTTAGAACACAAGAATTTTAAGAATCATGCTTATTAAAATATATTTTAGTTTTTGAACTAGTTTTAAAATATGAAAATTATCACTAATATGTGTATATAACTATACATAGGTGATGTTTGTTGCTCTGGTGTATATTTTACCAAAAAAAAATTGGTATCATTTCACCTTGTAATTGCCCTTTTTTTCTCAAATGCAGTATCACTGAGAATACTAACTGTACCCAAATGAAGTGTGATACAAATTATTCTAATACCAAGAAAGGTAAAATCAATATTTTAAATCTTTGGAAGCCTAGTTCTCAAAGGAAAATGAGGTCGAAAAATCCCCAAATTTTTAGAGAATAATAAGTCTTCTTCTACGTATTCATCCATATCTTTTTTTAAAAAAAAGTTTAAAACCAACTCTTTATCTTTCCTTCTGTGTTTATCTTTGGCTATGACTTGTGTATATTGTAAAGTTTTTCTAACCATGTCCACAGGCATGAATCATGTGGCATTTTTTGGTATAACCTGAGAATGGTTTGGAGCTGCCCCACCACCAACAAGAATAATGTTTAAGATTCAGTGAGTTTTCCTCCTACAGATAATTTCTACCATTACATTCAAAAACATCCTGCCTGGCTGTTGAGTGCTTCCAAAGTAGAATACCTGGATAATTTTGATTAGGTCATAATCTTCAAAACATGTTATGATTGCCTAGTGACAAGATGCTCAATTTTCACATTTTTTTTCTGTCCTATTCTCAGTGCAATCATAAATCCCTTCTTGGATGCTATTTTTACTATCCTCCTCTTGGAGATGAAAATACAATTCAGAAATTGTTATTAGGCTGTGTGATGGCTTGTGAAAAGGCACTGTCTATGGCTTTGGGTTCTGGTCCTGGCAGGTGACTGTTCAGGCCAGTGAAATCTGGACAGGAGTGGAGTCTCAGACACTTGCTGAGGGGAAAGGTGCAGCACATTTCCCTCTGAGCACCCACACATGCCTCACCCCAGGAAGAAGCTCCCTTCCTTTTGACAAATGGGCCTACTGGGTCTGGTCAACATGGAAGGTGAAGGGCCAGCATTGTCCATGCTCTGCATAGTCCTCTCCTGACTGTCAGCCCAGAGACAAATGAATCCCAAAGGCCCCAATCCCTGGCCTGCTTCAACCTTGTGACACAGGTAGGGAAGAGAAGACTCTTCCAGAATCACCTGGGGTGTTGATAATCCTAGCGTCTGGCCTTTGCCCTTTGGGAGCTGGCTGCAGACACCCTGCTGACAAAAGGGCCTGCTGGACCAGACGGTCATGGGCGTCTCCCCTAATGATTTCCATCATGCAGCTGCTTCCCACATGCTGCACTCTGAAGTACCACATTTTCCTTTTTCTTTTACCTTTATTAATGTCCTGAAGGATGAAGTTACCTTCCCACAACTTCATCCTGCAGCCTCTGCTCAAGCATGCACTGAGCTGTGATGTCGGCCAGTTTTCTACCCTCCTTCTCAGCAGCTATGTTGGCTGTCATCTTCCTCCAAACCAAGGTCATCAGACACTGGAGACTCCAGTTTTGTTCTTCCAGATGACCTTCCTTTCTGCAAGTGCAAGATGCTAGGGCTGGGATTCATCTTTTGATGCTGTTATGTGAGCTGAAATTTAAAATAGTTACAAGGGCAGATCATGGAAGGATTTGCTGTCCCTAACCAACGATGTCCTTAAACCTAAGCTCAATGTTTCTTTCCCTTTGAAAATCTTCTCTATCCACATTGAAATTATATCTCAGCTTGCCTAATATATTTCTCTCTAGTTTGAAAGCCAAAATCAACTTTAAAGGTTGATGTTCAAGCAAGGTTTTGTGAGCTTTCCAGGTGCTAGGGTTTGAACCCAGGTCCTCACACATGCCAGACAAGCACAATACCACTGAGCCACTGCTCCAACCCATCCCTCAGCTATTTCTAATATGTGGCTCAAGTGCCAGTTAGATTTGGATTTCTCTGTGAGTCTAGTAGTCTCATCAAGGAAGCCAAGCCAAAGTCCTGTTTACTTTCAGGGCTTCCAGAACTTTTTGGATCTTCTGTTGCACTCTGCCTTCTGTTCCCTTCTTGGTTTTGGCTCCAGAGTTCTATAGGAACTGCAGCATCTCAATGCCTGCCCCTTTCTGCAGTCCAACACTGTCTCTTAGCTGGCAAGGAATGGAACTATACCACTAAGCAATGCTCATGGTGTTTGGGTAGTAGGAGGAGGATGACAGACAAAGGTTTGGGTAGGGAAATAAAGGGACAATGAGTTAAGACTAGACAGGTAGACATTGAAATGTCTAAAATATAAGTGTCCTCTCATATGTGTGAGGGCTACATTCCAAGATCCCCAGTGGAGGCCTGAAATGGAAACCATGGACAGTATTAAACTCTGTAATTTATTCCCTTTTCTATCTGAACCAAGCACTTATCACATGCCATGGTCATAACTTTTGCATTGTGAAGTGTGATGGCAAAACTAGCATGAATTTCTTTTTCCTTCTTCGTAATTTCACAGAAAGAAGACTTGTTCACACCTTAGGTCTTAGTGATCTCAGGACACAATTTTTTTTTTCTTCCTTACTAAGTCAAGAACTCACTTTTTCACAGAAAGGAAGCATGTGACAGCTTATCTTTTGCAGTTCCAAATTGCCAGCATCAGTATTGTACTTTGGGGCCATTGTTAAGTACATACGGGTTACTTGAACACAAGAACTGTGATACCATGACTGTTGATCTGATAACCAGGAAGACTACTAAGTGATTATTAGAGGGTACAGTATACAATGGGCAATGGGATGATTCTTGTCCTGGGGAAAATGGAGGGGGACAGAATGACACTACTCAGGTACAAATTTAGAATTTTTGAATTATGTATTTCCAAAATTTTTTCATTAATATTTTTGGACCTTGGTTGACCATGAGTAACTAAAACTCCAGAAAGGGAAACTGCAGGTAAGGGGATTTATTCCAAGACATCCTGTGTTTTGCAGTTGGAAATAATTTGGAGATCAAGAGTGACTGTGGCCAGAGTTGCTTGCTGCTTTTAGGTGCTTAAAACAATGGGAATGGATGAGTGAAAGGAGGGCACATGGTAAAAGGAGAGACAAGAGAGGTTAGAGGAAGAAGAGCTGGAAGAAGCCTGGTTAGGAGTGAATGAACACAACTAAGTGTCAGAGCAACAAAAGCCACATAAAAAAACTAAATAAAATTGATTCTCTCTCTTAAAAAGAAATTGAAAGAGAGAAATAGCTGAGTGAGGTGACTAGACAGATGGGCCTCATTATCCAGTTTCCCAAGGGCTTCAGAGGCATGAAAGAGTCTCAGAAGCTCCTGCTTGTCCCAGAGGGGACCAGAGAGGTTCTCAGAAGAACACCAGCAGTCCGGAAGAGCCTTGGACAAAGAGCAGGCAGGATGTGAGGACTCTGAGCTGGAAGAATGTAGCTGTGATGATGGTTTGTGGGCAGAGTGACCTCAAGGACAAGACATGACTGGGCACACTCCAAGGACATAGTACAAAGCACCCTGGCCAAGACCAGTCCAGCCCAGTCAGGGCTTCCACAGTGGAGACCAGCCAGAAAGACCCCTCCTGTTACTGTGAGGACAGAAAAGCTTTCCTCTACACTCACACCAGGGGATTTTGAGGTAAAAAGAAAAGATCATGAAAGCATAGATGTAACCAGAAGCAGTCGAGTTAACCTGAAAGGAACTGCTTTAACTCAATTTTTCTAGTTGGCACTAAGATTTTTCTGTAGTTCATGTTTTTTCTCTGTTATCATTGGGTTGAAAGCTATCAAAAATGATGAAGTAGCAGTCACCAAAACAACAATGATAGGTTTGTTTTGCTGTCATTTTTATTGCTTACACTTTGAGTTGCAGGAGGAAGTTTTTGACACAGTGACACCAAAAAAAAAAAAAAATCATTGTTAACCTATCTTCCCTGCTGCTCTTTTGAGCCCTGCTATGGTCTGAATGTTGGTGTTCCCCCAAAATTTATACATTGGTATCTAGTCTCCAATGTGATAGTATTAAGTAGAAATTTTGGTAGGTGATTAAGCCATGAGGACTGTGCCCTCAAAAATGGAATGAGTACTCTTATAATAAGACATTGAAGAGCTGGAGTGGTGGCTCAGCAGTTATGGCACTTGCCTGGCATGCGCAAGGACCAGAGTTCAAATCCCAGCACCATGTACACAACAATGTCTCAGAGCAACGAAAGCCACATGAAAAACTAAATAAAATTGATTCTCTCTTTCTCTCACTATCTTTCTTTCTTTAATTAAAAAAAAAAGACATTGAGAGGAACCACCCTCCCCTTCCATCATGTGAGCTTACAGAGAAGGTGGCATCTAATGAGGAATGGCTCTGAACCTGCCAGTACCTTGATTTTGGACTTGTCAGCCTCCAGAACTGTGAGAAATTCATTCTGTTGTTTATTAATTAGCCAGGCTAAGGTATTTTATTATAGCATGCACTGTGGACTAAGACAACCCTCATCTAACAATGGACTAGCCTTTAGACTACCTGTGAACTATCTCACATCTATGTTCCATTCTTTCCATCCCCAAGGCTGAAATTGATGATCCTGGCCATTTCCTGCCTGGATGGTATAACCCTGAGTGGTGTTCCATCCTCCAGAGCCATTCTAATCCATCTTCATACACATTTCTGGATCTTTCTAAAATATGGTGTTCCCTGACTGTAAAGTCTCATTTGACTCCCAGTGAATAAAAGGTGATATTCAAACTCCAAAGCTTGTCCTTCAAGCCTCTTCGTAATCTTGTGGGTCATACAGAGCTCTCCACTAGTGGACTACTCCACCACTCTCTGCATTTACTGTTTCCACTCAAGATCAAACATACCACGTCTTGGTCATTTTTGATAACTCCCTTCATTTCCCAAGTCAAATCATCACCAATTCCTTTGTTCCCTATATGCTATATATAAACTTTTTTGCAACCAGAAAGTGACAAGTACCAGCTTTAAATATTCTGTCCCATTCACAAATTAGAAAGGGAAATTTTGTAATTTGGGCTCCAGACAATGGCAATATCATTATTATCCGTTACTATATTTTATCATGATTTTCAGTCTGCATATATATCCCCACACCAGAATTAAACTCCTAAAGCACAAAGATCATAATGTATTTCTATTTATAGTTAAACCTTCCTGTCCCAATCACTCCTTCTACCACTGAGTGCATAAGGGAACATCCAAAAATTTACCAAATTAGAAACATAACCCCCTACCCAGAGACAGATGCACTCCCACATCAGGACAAAGGGTTGGCCTACCCATCTCATGTAGGAGCCTTCACACAGCACACAAACTGTCCAGTTATATGCAATAGCCATGAAATATCCTTCAGCATGCTATTCATAAAGTACTATACTATATTTGCAGCATCATTTTTTTAAAAAAAATATTTATCAGCATTTTGTAGAACACTCAGCACAAGTACTCAATACATGTTTATTATATAAAATGAACATTAATATTTAAAATAGCATTACAATTCCTTTAATGATTGCAATATAACCATTATTTCCCTTGTCTTTTAATCAAAGTGAGCTATCACTGCTGGAGCAGTGGCTCAGCAGTTTTGGCGCTTGCCTCGCATGCGCAGGGACGCAGGTTCAAATCCCAGCACCACATACACAGTGAAGTGTCTGAGCAATGAAAGCCACATGAAAAACTAAATAAAACTGATTGTTTTTTTTAAAAAAAAAGTGGGAAACCCTGAAAAGAAAACAGCAACAAGCGGAGCTGCTCTGACAGAGGGGAACAAAATGGCAGCATGAAGGCAAGGGTCTGGGTGCGGCCCATCTGAGCTCCCGCCGCTGCTGGCCGGAGGTTCCGGGACCGCTGCGGCCGAAGCGTTTGACTCAGTCTTGGGGGATTCGTCGTCCTGTCATCGGGCCTGCCAGTTGACTACCCATTGCACACCTACCCCAAGGAAGAGGAGTTGTACGCACGTCAGAGAGGGTGCGGGCTGTTTTCAATTTGTCAGTTTCTGGATGATGGAATCTATTTAAATCAGACCAAATCGGAATGTGAATCTGCACGTACAGAAGCATATTCCCAACGCAATGAGCAATATGCTTGACATCTTGGTTGCCAGAATCAGCTGCCGTTTGCTGAAGTGAGACAAGAACAACTCACGTCCCTGATGCCAAAAATGCATCTCCTCTTCCCTCTAACTCTGGTGAGGTCATTCTGGAGTGACGCGATGGACTCTGCACAGAGCTTTATAACCTCCTCATGGACCTTTTATCTTCAAGCTGATGATGGAAAAATAGTTATATTCCAGTCTAATCCAGAAATTCAGTATGCACCACAGTTGGAGCAGAAGCCTACAAACTTGAGAGAATCATCTCTAAGCAAAATGTCCTATTTGCAAATGAGAAGTTCACAAGCGCACAGGAACTATCTTGAGGATGGAGAAAGTGATGGCTTTTTAAGATGCCTCTCTCTTCACTCTGGGTGGATCTTAACCACGACTCTTGTCCTTTCGGTGGTGGTTGCTCCGGATTTGTTGTGCAGCTGTTGTTACAGCGGTAGAGCAGTATGTTCCCTCCCAGAAGCTGAGTATCTATGGTGACTTGGAATTTGTGAATGAACAAAAGCTAAGCAGATATCCAGCTTCTTCTCTTGTGGTTGTTAGATCTGAAACTGAAGATCATGAAGAAGCAGGCCTCTACCTACAAAAGTGAAGCTCGCTCATTCAGAAGTTTAAGCTTTGTTTTAAAAAGAAAAGTGTCATAGACACCTAAATTTCCATTCCTCATAGAGCTTTTTAAAATGGTTTCATTGGTTATAGCCTTAAGAAATCACTATAAAATGCAAATAGTTACCCAAATCTGTGAAGACTGTATTTGCTGTAACTTTACCTGTATTTTTTTCTAGTAATTTAAGACATGGACATTTGGGGTTGTGTTTTTACTTTACTAATGTCTGTAGCTACTTTGTTAACTAGATTGAATTTTTTTTTCCTTTCTTAGCCAAATTCTATGAGCTGATCAATGTTCTTCCCCACCTCCTCCCATGACACTGTCTGTTATCTTAGCTAATAAACTGAATACCTAGTAGGATATGATGCTTCTGCTCAAAAATGACCCACTAACTTGTAATTTGAAATTTAGCAGAAAATGCTGTTTAATGACACTACATTTTCAGTTGTATTGAACTGAAATCATTAAAATTTTATTTGAGGGGGCTGGAGTGGTGGCTCAGCGGTGTAGGCGCTTGCCTGGCAAGCATGAGGACTTGGGTTCAAACCCCAGCACCACATACACAACTGAGTGTTGGAGCAACTAAGGCCATGTGAAAAACTAAAAAAGTTGTTTCTCTCTTTAATAAAAATTTTTTTATTTGAATTAAAAAAAAGTGAGCTATACTCAAAGTTTAGATTTCAGATACCAATGTGACATGGAAAGAACAACAGCCTGAATTTTGGCAAAAAATCAGGGACTTGTTAAAGTACTGTCTGTTTCTTTCTGGGGGATGGGGGTTACTAGGGATTGAATCCAGAGACACTTAACCAGTGAGCCACATTCACGGCCCTTTTTATGTTTTATTTTAGTTCCTTAGAGCCTCACTAAACTGCTGAGGCTCACTTTGAACTTGCGATCCTACTGCTTCAGCCTCCCAAGTCGCTGGGAGTACAGCGTGCACCACAGCGCCCAGCCATGTCTGTTTATTGCTATTGGCTTTAATACTTAAATCAGTTGGTATGTTCTGCCGCACCTCACATGACCCATTCACACATTCAGCCTTCAAACTAAAGGAGCACAGGCAAAGTCAACAAAAGATTGGTGAAAGTTGAAGCAAATTGAAATGTTAACATATGCCCCTCCAATTCTAGAGTGAAAATAGACAAGAGGGTTTAGGATCTACAGAGGACGCCATGTGCATCAGCAAAGGCGTTATATAAGTGTATTTGTCAGAAATGTGCTCTAAAGAAGCTATCAACTACAATTGGGCTCTGTAATTAAAATTCTAGTATCTTGAGTCCCCTGTGTTTCTCTAGACTACTAAAATTAAAGTCAAAGTCAAAGATGGAAGGAAACTGATAATCATGGAAGCAATTTCACCCCTAAAGTACAGCTTGATAAAGTATTTCAGATCTTACATACCTCACTTTAGGAAAATTCTTTGTGGGTTAAATGTGTTAAGTCTATCACTCTAGGTAAAATAAGTTTAGGAAACAGCAAGTTACATTTTGGAGAATGCAAATTTTGGAGGATCTCATATGGGATCCTTTTAGTTGCATATCACAGAAAACTTAAACCTAACCTGGGCTGAGAACTTTGATAATAATCCACTTAAGACACGATTCAGGACTTGTTCAATAACACTGTCAGGATTCAGTATCCCTTCTTGGTTCTCCTTCTCCTGTTACCTCAGTCTTGGGCTTCACATAGTAACAGGTGAAGGCAGCAGCTCCAAAGTCCTAGGTCCTCTCTAGTTTTTTATTTGTTTGTTTATTTATTCTGTTGATCTGAAAAAAAAAAGAATCAATGGATCATAACCTCCCAGGATTCCTAAGAAAGTTTCATTACTTTTTGTTGGCTTTCATTGGATCATCTCTAAACCAATTACCATGAACCAAGGTATGTGTTATGCTGATTGGCTGGCTTGAATTTCGTTTCTGCTTCTGGAGCTGGGACTTTCAGAAACACTTTAGTACGAAACCTCTACGTGGCCCCCAGTGACCCCCCATCTCCTGGTGTTCTGCTCTTTTGTAATGCCCTCCCCTTGGAGTATAAATGAGACTTGGAACTTGCTGCTAGCCAATAGAACGTGGCAAAAATGATAGGATGTCACTTCCATGATAAGGTTAGATAAGATTATGACTTCCATTGCTAGCAGATTCTCTCTATAGACTTCTTGACTTTCAAGCTTTGATGAAACCAGCTGTCATGTTGGAGAGACATGTACAATGAGGAACTGAGACTGGCATCTGAACAGGAACTAAAGCCCTCTGTCCAGTAGCCCTCAAAATAATGAATTTTGCTAGCAAGCACATGTGCTTGGAAATGGATTATTTTCCAGTCGAGTTTTCAGATGATAAATCAACCCTGGTCAATAACTGATTGCAGTCTTGTACAAGATATTCTGAGAGAATGTACCCAAGAAATCTGTGACCATTTCCTAACTCACAGAAACTGATAACAAATATGTGTTGTTTTAAACTACTAGATTTGTGGTAATGTTATATAGCAATAGACAACTAAATCACTTCCTTTTCCCCCTCCCATGTCCCATTCAGAATCCCTCCCAAATCTGCTTTCATTCCCACCCCTGCCCACTCATCCAACACCGAGTCCCAGTCTCAAAATCTCAAACAACCAGAGGGTTCTCTGCTAGGTCCCAAGTAGAATCCCTTGCCTGGGAAGGGGCTAGCACTCCCTTCTCCTCCTGTGTTCACTCCTCTATGGGTTGGCCTCAGTTTACCATTCAGAGAAGGTATCTGACTAGGTTAATTATCACAGATTCCTCAGGTCTTAACTCAAGAAAAGGACTTTAGTGGCTCTGTTTCATCAATGATATCTGTGTCCCTTTTGGCATCCCTTAAATTCAGATATACGTTGTCCCAGGTCACATAATGTGAGAATACAGAGAGCTAAAGGGTGTGGAAACATTTTGGGACTCCAAAATAACTGCTCCTTGACAAAGAAATGACTCCAGTGAAAATGTAGCTCTAATTAATGTCAGGTTACAACTGTCTGTGGTGACGAAGACCGTTGTCATCTGTTACTCCTCTTGAAGTCTTCTCCTGTCTGAAAGTCACCATGAATGGCCAGAGAGAACCTAAATGTTCCCACACCAGCCTTCTTCCTGTCTTCAGTTCCTTCCTCTTCCCCTGCCTGCTTTACTCCTTCCAGGGATGTGCAGCTGAGATAATAGAGCCCAAGCTGCCATTGACCTGAAGGAGCCTTTACATGGCTTCACAGAAGCTTCCAGCCACCAATGCACAAAGCCTTTCCCTCAGTTGTTCTCCAAGATCTCCAGCTCTTAGAAAAGCTATAATCCTGCATGAGAATTATATATTCTCATCCCTGTGGGGCTTTTTCTATCCTAACCCCCTACCTCCCTCTTCTCACAGTCATATCCTCTCTGGCCCAATCTGGGGCTGGATCCCTCCAACATAACTGTCAAGGATTCGAATTTACCAGGTTCACCCTAGTCCCATTGCTTTATCTGAACCCTGGACTTTCTTCCTCTGTGGATTTTGCAATTCTGTGACTCAGTGTACTATCTCAATCACATTGCAACGTAAAACATGATATGTTTCTTAATTAAGCACTAAAAGGAGACAGGTGGTGCATTTATGGGTAATTAAAGCCTGCTGCAGGCTGTGTTAAGATGCATAAGACTGACAGCGCAGTAATTCCAACAGTCCTTGGTGAAGAAACAGCTCTGGCTGTCTCATGGCTGTTGCTCCTGCAAGTTTTTAGACAGAGAATTTAGACACAAAACAAGATTGTGAGGAAGCTCACTGATTTTTTTTTCTAATTGACATTTAAATCATTTTGGATACCTACATGTCACAAAGCATGATTTCACTCACACTTAAATTTCAGTCAGTTCACAGCTAACATATTCAGAGACTGTTTAGAGATGCATTACATCTTTGAATAATTAATTCAAGGTAAAACTCATTCTGTTGGGGGAAATCTTTTATAACAGTTTATCCCAAGAATCGCAAATGGTTCTTGATATCTACAGATTTCTAAAGTGATAGAGGGATTGTATTGATCTCAAAGTTGTATTTGATGCATATACTACAACTTCAGATTCTGCAAAACAAAGAGTCAAATTCTCTTTCTAGTAACAACATGTGCCCTCTTGGTGTCTCTGAACATTTTTTTCTTGAGAATCTACTAAAATGAAAGATGAATGTCCATTATGCTCTTTGATCTGAATATCATCTGAATGTTTTCTTTTTTCTTTTTTTAAGAGAGAGAGAGGGAGAGAGAAAGAGAATCAAATTTATTTATTTATTTGTTTTCATCTGTCCTTTGTTTCTTCAATACTTTGTTGTGTATATGGTGCTAGGGTTCAAACCCAGGTCCTCACTCATGCCAGGCAAGCGCTCCAACTGCTGAGCCAACTCCAGCCCCATCTGAATGTTTTCAACAAGAAAAAGAAATGATCAACTTGATTTCAAATTCTGTTGACTCTTCTAGAATGTTCACTATTTGTTAGTGCAAGGAAGTCTTTTTTTTTCCTTCATTCAGTTGTGAATAAAATCTTCACAAAATACAAATAGAATCAATTTTTATTGAGTTTTTTTTTCACATGTCTTTCATTGCTCTGACACTTAGTTGTGTGCTTGGGTGCTAGGGTTTAAATCCGTGTAGTCGCACATGCCAGGCAAGTGCCGTAACGCTGAGCCACCGCTCCATCCCCAAGTTCTGTGTGTTTCAAATGTATTCAACATTTTGTATGTCAACCAGACCTCAATAAATTGACTTTAAAAAAATGAAAAAAAAATATTCACAAAGTGCCTCTAGGGCTGGGCCAGAGAGTGATGGAAAGGCACCTAGCATCGTATTGCTGTGGCCCGCATCTGAGATCAAGCACTTACTCTTACACCCCTAACTACCAGAGCTGTGGTCTCATTTTCTTCATCATGTGTCTCAGGCATTTTACACTACTTTTGGACATCCTCTTATCCTTTTCTCAGTCCTCTCCTTCTATACGTTCTCCCTAATAATTTCATTTGTTTCTATGATCCGCTTGTGGATTGAATTATGCCCTGCAAGGAAAAGACATGTTGGAGTCCTAGCTCCGGATTCCTTAGAATGTGACCTTGTTTAGAAACAAGGTTTTTACAAAGGTGATCAAGTTAATATGATACCATTAGGGTTGGCCCTGATACAACAAGACTGCGGTTCCAGATAGCAAGGGGAATTTGGATGCAGGGACAGACGTGCACAAGGAGAGCACCATGTCCAGATGAAGGCAGAGATTAGGGTGATGCTTCCAGAAGCCAAGGAATGTCAGCCATTTCCTGCAAACTGCATGAGAGGCATGGAACCCATTCTTCCTCACAGCCCTCGGAAGGTATTGTCCCTGATAACACTTTCCTGGACTTCCAGCCTCCAGAACTGAGACAATACGTTTCTGTTGTTTAAGCCTCTTGGTGTGTGGCTTTTTGTTATGGCAGCCCTAGAAAACTAATGCAGACCCCAGTGCTCAAATTATTATTTCCAGTTCAAAATTCTCTTCCAAACTGCTTGAATGGCAAAGGGAATGCAAGCTTCTCAAAGTCATGTAACGGGCTTAATTAGCCCAAATCATGGCCCATAACATGTGTTCAGTAAGAGTTAAGGGTGCTGCCAGGAACAGTGGTGCACACCTGTATTCCCAGAGACTCAGAAGGCTGAGGCAGGAGGATGGCAAGTTCACGGGCAGCCAGGGCAACTTAGACCCTGTCTCAAAATAAAATAAAAAGGACTGGGAGTAGAGTTCCGTGGTAGAGTGCCACTGAGTTTAATCTCCAATACCAGAGGGGAAGAAAAAGAGTTAATGTTCTCTGCTGATGATGATAATGATTGATGATGATGGTTATGAATTAACAGGAGGAAAAAGGGGAGAAAAAGTAGTAGCAGCGAAAGAAGCAAAAGGAAGAAGAGAATGAATTAACTGAGCCTGGCTCCCTTCTATGAAATACAAAAGATATAAACAGTTTCAGCCAGATGTATGTCTTTTCCTTGTTCTTTCTCCACCCTTCCACCCACTCACAGAAAGTCTGAAACAGACTCATTATTGAATCTTTCAAATGTTTGCTTAGAACACAGTGGTGGACAACTGGTATGTAATCACAAATGGACACCCTCCAGAGGAAATCATGGCTGCTGGACCCTTTGTGCATTCAACAGAAGAATTGATTTACAGTGAAGCACTCAAAAATACTTCCTTGTTGGCCAGCACTGTACTCCACCTGAGTCAAAGAGGAAAGGTGGTATGATATGTTCACATAAGGCTACTCTTCTCCCCACTCAAACCACTCTTTCTCTGATAAGATGAGGAGACACAGAACAGCAAACTATGTCCACCACCTGCAGGAATCAGAGTGCCAGGGTTATTTTTAAAAGTACCATTTATCAAGCACCTGCTAGAAGTGTCAAAACACTGTCAGACTCTTGCTTTATATTCATTTCTCCAGTTAATTCCACCAACTCCCACTTTCATTATGGAGGAAGTATTATTTTTGTTATTACCATTTCTAAAATCACTGTCCATCTCATAGGTGGCTGGAGAGGTTGGATTGACCAAGGTCATCCAGCTACAGAGGAACATAATTGGAATACATAACTCTGACTGGCTGCTTAGTGTCCAGCGCCGGCATGGGACCTGGTGCATAATAGTTGCTCAATAAGTATTTTGTGGACTGAATGACTCCAAAGCCTCTGGCCTTTCCACGACATGGTAGAAATGTTCTGTAAATGGAAGAGAAGAGATAAAGAACACAGAAACTGGAGGCCAAAGCTCTGGATGATAGGGGCCTAGATATTGAGAGTTTTCATTCTTTTTATTCAATTGGTGACTAATTCTAACAACTTGGAGTAATCATACACCAAGCAAAGCCATGTTTAATAGATTCCATATGATCAGTGAGTCTCCAAAACAGGTAAATTCACATCAATCTTTATAGCAGCACAATTCACAATAGCAAAGCTATGGACAAACCAAGGTGTGAATGAATAAAGAAACTGTGGTATTATACACACAATGGAGTATTACTCAACCATAAGGAAGAATGACTTTATGGCATTTGCCAGCAAATGGATGGAACTTGAGGCTATCATACTCAGTAAAATAAGCCAATCTGAAAAAGCTAAAGATTAAATGTTCTCTCTGATATGTGGAAACTCACCCAAAATAGGGGAAAGACCAGAGGAATAGACAAAGGGGAAGGAAACTGAGGGAGGAGCAATGAGATTGGGAAAGTCCATGGAATGAATCAGACTTAACTTTCCTAGGTTCACATATGAACATACCATAGTGAAGCTCATGAACATGTACATCAACAAGACACTAATTAAAAACAAGCTATTAGTAAATAACAGAGCAGTAAAGTAGAAGAAAGAGAACATGGAGCAGGGTAGGGGAAGTCCTGGGGACTGAATTAAATACTATACTACTTACTTTTATAATTAGGTCGTTGTTATCCTACTGCCATGTATATCTAAGAAGAACCAATAAAAAATCACATAAATAACAACAGCAAAGATTATTATCATTAAGAACATCTCTCAAGTCAGGCACAGTGGCACATGCCTATAATCCCAGCAGCATGGGAGGCTGAAGCAAGAGGATCACAAGTTCAAGACCAGCCTTAGCAACTTAGCAAGGCCCTAAGTAATTTAGTGAGACCTTATCTCAAAATAAAAAATAAAAAGGGCTGGGGATGAGGCTCAGTGGTTGAGCACCCCTGGGTTCAATCTCTGGTACCAAAAAAAAACAAAAAAAGAACATCTCTCGATGTTAGGGTAATCCCCACAAAACACTATTTCATTAGTCACCATTTAGTCATTTGCTGCCTTCTCATATAAACCTCACATAATCTTGGATAATCTTGGCAAGAGTTGAAGAACAAATATAAAATACAAGTCTTTCAGCCTGGAGTTGTCCAGCATACAAATCATTTAACACCCCTTTCCTCAGTGTCGGATCCCTGAGACAGGCAGAAGAGATACGCACACCTTGAGATTATCTTCCTAATACATGTGCTAAAATGAGTGAACAAAATGTGAAATGCTCTTCCCAACTCCCACTCACGAGAGCAGATTAGTTAACGTTCAAGGGGCACTAGAGTAACCATCCCTATTCTGCCTTTGAAGAGCTCAGACTGGACACAGAAAACATTTTCCAAAACCCTGAAGCCCCTGATCCACAAACAACTGAGTTTACTAATTCATGATTCATTTTCATTCTTAAAATATATTAACAGCACTTTCAGAATAACACCTTTAAAATGTTGAATTATTAAATAGTATGTACTATAAATAATCTCATATAATATATGACATTTGTAACAACTTGCCTAACGAGTAGCTTACAGAGTTTATTATGGAAAGCAAGAGGAGCATCTAACTCAAACATCACAGAGGAAGCTCATTATACTATGGCTCACACACCCTGGTTGAGCATTATCCATTTGGGGGATGATCCTTTTCTAAGTACCAACACTGGTGCTAGGGGTGTAATGACGAGCAAATGGACACAGTGCCTACCCACTCAGCATGTAGGCTAGTAGAAAGCAATCAACATTAGAATAAATTGTGGTAAGTGCTCCAGTAAGGAAGATACAGGCTGTACCTAGAGGAACTGAATCTGGTCTAGATGGGTCATAGGAAGCTTTGGGAGGAAGCAGAAATTGAGCTGAAGTCGCAAGGAACAAACCAGTTGAAGGGAGAAGTGGGCCAGACTAGAGGAATTTGTGTTCAGTGACGTAGAGAGAGAGTGGGCATGTTGCTTCCTGAGGTTCTGAATGCCTGGAAGGGAACATGAGGAGTGTCAACGGAGTAGCCGGAGGCTAGCCATGGCAGGCCCTGTGGGCCAAAGACCTCATTCAAGGGCAATGAATGAAGGGGCTTAAGCAGGGACAGCATGATCAGACTGTGGCTCAGAAAGGTGGAAAGCAAGTTCTAGAGAAGCAAGACTAGAGGCAAAATGACTGGGAGAGAGGCTGCATGGAATAGCCCAGGCAAGAGAGGATGGCATATGGAGAAGTACAGTGCAAGGAAATGGAGAGAAGAGCTTGGTGGGAGAGAGGTTCATGGGGTAGAATCCTCGAGACTTGGTGAGAGAGGGTCCTTCTTCTGCTCTACGTTAAGCCAATGATGCCAGTGAACAAGAAAGAGAACATCAGTGGAGTAGCAAGTTTGGGGATGTGGAAGGAAGTTGAGGGAGGAAGGGCTTACATTCCTTAGGGGACAGGAGGGAAAGCTAACCCC
>PVKS010012919.1:0-52351 GCA_004027875.1 Aplodontia rufa
TTATGACTGCTTTTTAAAATTGTTTTGGTTATGGATCTGATAAAATCTAGATCTCTAATATTTTTAAGCCCAAGCCCCTTGGACACTGCAGCTCTTTTCAGTTTTTGCTTACACACAATTTATCCTTTGCAGCTAATTAAGCTGAAGAAGCCTGGAAATAAAGTTTGAAACTAAGGTTAATAAAGTTCTTTGCCTAGTACATGGTTTTTTTTATTTCATTGTCAATAACCTGTACACAGTAAGCAGAGTTGTTCATGGAAAGCTAAACATTGGCATGTAATAAATATGACTGATAGCCTTTGATGGAATTTAATTAAAGATTTAAAAACAGTATAACAGAGGTGGTATAAAATTTGTGCTTGAAAACTTTTGGCACTCCAGCAGACCTTAGGGTTTCTGTGGTTTAACTGTAAAAGTAGAATATTCCTGTAGGTAAGGAAAGGGGCTTTTTCTGTTGATACTGTCTGTTGTAAGCATATTGAGCACCTTATGTGTATTATCTCATTTTTACCCCATTTCATCCTCAATTTATGATGTAGGGACTAGTACCTGTTATTCTGTAGATGTAACCTGAAATTTAAACTTTAGAAAAGTGAAAGTATTTATCTCTGTATTCCTTATTCATAGGGTAGTCTTTTTGTAAAGTGAGTGAAAAAAAAGTGTAGTAGGAATGTCTCCTGGGTCACATTTTATTTTCCCTAAATGATAATGCTATAAATGACCAGGACTAATTTTTAAAAAATGTTAGCATACAGTAGCATTGAGTGTATACAGGTATAAGGATTGTAACACATAACGTGTAACTGCCACCATAATCAGGATGCTTGCAGTTCCATCACCCCAGAAAATGAATTCCTTTGACCTGAAGAATTAATTACTAGCACTTGTGTTGAAGCAGCTATACAACTTTTAAGATTTTACAAGTCAAAAGGGAATGGCTATGTAATTTGTGTCAAGACCAATTGGAGAACACAATTATTTCTACTTCCAACAATGATTTTAAATGATTATAGCAATTCACAAGTACATTTTGAAGGTACTATATTGGTCTAAGAGTCCCTACTATACCAAAGGAGGGCTATGTGAATAGCATTTGCATGTTTGCATTGAAGCATTTTCTTCGGGATACGTATCACTCTTGAAGCATACTGCTACAGTAACAAAGGAACCTGAGATTGCAACAGTTAACAAAATTACACTGGTCGGGCTCTGCTACAACACATTCATACCAGGTCCCACTGCGACTGCTTCCTTCCTGGCAGAGAAAATGGCGGGATAAAACTTTAAAAAGTCATTTCTACATGAAATTGACAAAAGCAAGTAGACTGGGAGGGCAGTGAAGTGGGATGGTCTGGGGTGTTCACATTTCTGGTAATGCTGCTACTCCACCTGAAATGCTTTTGAGTAGCACAAATGTCTATCCAGAGTCCTTAGGTTTGACTCCCACCATCCCAGTATATGTCCAACTGTTTGACCTACATCTATAGAAGCTACATAGAGATGGCAATGGATTTTCAGCCAGGCTTGTTATAGGGCAACTTGGTTATTTGGAAACCTGATGCCTCTAAGCAGAGACCCTTTTTCTAACAACCTCTAAAAATGTTTTAGAAGTTCATTGTTTAAATGATAGGGTGGATGTTGGTGATGTGGATAAATAGGAAATTTTTTCTTGTAATCTCTTCAATATTAGGTAGGGTTATGGTCCACTCAACAATTGACAAAATTATTTGCTGCAAAGGTTTGTCACACTTGACGTCTGTAGTTGGTGTGTGCTTGAGCTCTACAACGGGAGCATCCTTTAATTGGAACACTGCCAGTATCACAACAGGGAAAAGATGGCAAACAACCGAGATTCCTCAAACTTGCTGGGAACTGATGCACAACATTAATATTCAGATTTCATCAGCCGGAGGAAGTCATGTGCATTGTCAAGTTTGATGCCCATGAGATTGTGGGAGAATAATCCTCCCCCAGAGCAGGGCAGCAGAATAAGTTTGAACAATGACAATCTACCAGTTTTTCTTTTAATTTTCTGCAATTTTGGTAGCCACTATTAAATATGAACAGCATTTTCACTTGTTTTATGTCTTCTCTGGTTATAAAATCCTAAAAGAGCCACATTGTATGGGGGGGGGGGCCTTTTTAAGAGGTGAGATTACTTTTCTCAGGTCACCCAGTTCCTATAGTGGTAGGATGTGATTCAAACTCAGCCCTGCTCTTTTTAAGGTCACTACCTACTAGAAAGATTTTTAAGTCCTGACAGACTAGAGGAGCAGGCAATTCTGGTCCTGAGGACAATTTTGTCTGCTGTCCACTAGTAAGACTAGCTATGGGGCTGGAGAGGTGGCTCAGCAGTTGCAACGCTTTCCTGGCAAGAATGAGGACGCTGGTTTGAATTCCAGTACCACATGTACAAGTGTCAGCAATGAAAGTCACATGACAAACTAAATAAAATCTGATTCTCTCACTGTCCCTCTCTCTCTCTCTAAAAAAAAAAAAAAGACTAGCTATGGACAAAACTAGTTTTCAGCTGAATCTGAACAAGGACCATACTAATGAAACACACATCTATTTTGATCTGAAAGCTCTTAGAATTATTACTCTTTATATTTGTTGAAATAATCAAGCTAGAGTGTGCTTGTATGATCCCCTGTGTGGTGCACAGGGCAGAAAGCTACATTCTAAAATTGGGAAACAGGTTTAAAAATGGGCAAGGTACCTATATGTGTTTTCTGATTTCTGCATATTGTTTTTCCGTTAACACTGGGTTCACATTCTTAAGTAGCTCTTACCTATTTCCTACCCCAATAAGGCACATAGATATGTCAATTTTTTGAGAGAAGTCTGAAGGCAACTAATAGTTTCCAGCTTTTCCAAACCATGATTAGAAAAGTCTTCTATTCACGTAAGTTTTCATCACTCCAGTCAACACAGTCTTGAATGCCATTTTTGCAGCGAGTTCTGGGAATGCAGGCACAATAGACGAAGAAAACAGTGTCACATCTCCAACCTGTACACTTTGGACACTGTGAAACTAGACAGTTGTGTTTATTTTTAAAACCACAACTGTCAAAACATCAACATGGACTGGAAAAGATGCTATTGGGCAAGAAATAATTCTTTGGATCTTAAAAATAGTGAAAATTGCCTAGCGGGATGTTTCTTAAAGATTCTACATGTTATACTTTGAAGAGTACTACCTCACCCTTCAATCTAAAAATAAACATGTGGCCATGTTTCATAAATAGGGAAGGGTCCGTATGAGTTTGGGGGAAAGAATCAGCATGAGCTGATTGGCAGCTAGCGCGCAGAAGGGGATTTCTACACACCTTTATTCCTTTGTTACTAAAGCACTGCTGTCGAAAAAGTCCTAGGATGCATTTCTGTTTCTGTCATGGACAGGAAATTATCTATTCAGTATTTTTTGATTAGTCATATACTGATAGGGGCCATGAGGCATTGAAATTGTATCTACTGCCACAGTTTTAGAATAATCTGATCTTGCCATGTTGTAAAGTGATGGGGGCGGTGCCTGGAGCAGTGGCTCAGCAGTTATGCCACTTGCCTGGCATGTGGCATGCGCAAGTACGAGGGTTCAAACCCCAGCACCATGTACACAGCGACAGCGAAGTCTTGGAGCAAAGAAGGCCACATGAAAAACTAAAAATTGATTCTCTCTCTCTCTTTTCCTCTGTGTCCGTCTCTTTAAAAAAATTTTTTTTAAAAAAGTGATCAGGGGTGCTACTCAGTGTTAACCCAGTCTGGGGAACATGGTGGACAAAAGGGAGGAAAGTGAGGAAGAAAGGGCAAAGAAAGGACAAAAAGAAACGCATTCTTTTATGAGAGCTATAAACGATTCAACAGACTTTTGATTTTTACCAAACTTTCCCAATAAACCCAAATAAAACTTGATAATAGACAAGACCTGTCCCTTGAGATTATTTCTTTTGTTAAATCCAGCAAAACTGGCTTTCTTTATCTGTTAGCTAGAGAGCTCATTTACATTAGTGGGCTTCAAAATACTGGAGTGATAGAATCTCTTTTTCTTCTTTGGTGTTGGTCCTGGGGATGGAACTAGGCCCTCATGCCTGCTAAGGATACATTCAACCACCGAGCTATATATTCCCAGCCCTGAACGTGGTAGAATTTCTTAATGATACATGTAATTATCCTTTAGAAAGGTTTCTAAGTAGGAATCAATTTATGTAATTGAAGTGTAAGGGTTGCCACTCCAGGACTCCATTAAAAAATCAGTTGCATATTTTCATTTTTTTTTAAAGAGAGAAGGACAGTGAAAGAGAGAGAGAAAGAATCAATTTTTTTTTTAAAAGAGAGAGGGCCAGTGAGAGAGACAGAGAAAGGGAGAAACAACTTTATTTAGTTTTTCACATGGCCTTAGTTGCTCCAACACTCAGTTGTGTACGTGGTGCTGGGGTTTGAACCCGGGTCCTCGTGCTTGCCAGGCAAGCGCCGAAACCGCTGAGCCACCGCTCCAGCCCCAAGAATCAATTTTTTATTGAGTTTTTCACATGGCCTTAGTTGCTTTGACACTTAGTTGTGTATGTGGGTGCTGGGATTTGAACCCATGTACAGGCAAGCACCGTAACTGCCAAGCCTCCTAACCAACCCCATATTTTCATTTTTACCTGATTCATCTGAGCAATCACCACAGTCATTTCTTGTGTCACACACCTCGTCCACATATGTCCAAGTCTTCTGGTTGGAACACTTGAATATCAAGTTTTGTGGGAGACTATTAGGCATGTGACCTGTATTTGATAAAGGCATTATTTTTAATATAAAGCAATTAGGTCTGGCAATGTTTTCATTTTAATTATAATTCTGACTTTTAATTGTTCACTGCTGCTAACTATTGCTTAATTTTGACAATTTGTTCAGCTCACCACAGAAGGCAGCAGATTCATCTTCTCCGAATTGCAGCCCACCTTGCCATTACAAAGCAGGGAGGGTGGCAGCAAGTAGTGAGGTCCTCACACAAGAAGCCTGGATTCTGTGAAGCAGTTTTGCATTGGTGATACGGTAAATCTGGAAGATACATAAGACAAGCACAGGATGTTGCCACATGCTTCCATGACCATGGACATCAAGCTTAATAATATACAAATGTGCCCCTTCCTACCTCTTTCTGCTTCTTACCATAGTTCTTTTTCCCATTATTTCATCGCCTTTCTTTTTCTGACCCATACTTCCAAACTCCATAGGCCTACTTAGCTTGTTTACATTTTTTGTAAAACCATTGGCTTTTTGTCGAACGAGTGTACTCTTGTTCCTGCCTGAGAAGTAGTAGAAGGTGCCTCTGAGGGCGTTGACAGGCCTGGGCTCTGGTGTGAGCTTTGGTATGGATTGCTTATGATAATCCCTTCCCTTATTTTCTTAGCTAGAAACAATAACAAAGGTAAATTGCTATACCAACCTCAGGGGGATACTGTGAGTTAACTTGAAATTATTTTTAAATGCAATGAATCTACCCACTTGAACGTGAAAGTGAAAGGGTCTTGTTAAGAACCTTGAGTTTCACAAAGTTATCTTTTTGTAAAATCATATTACCTTCTTATGTCTCATTACCCTCATGTATAGGATACCTATGAAAACTTAGATTGAGCAGTTTTATAGGTGTCTTAAAAAGTTTTATACATGTACTATTTATGGATGATGGGACATAATGGGTTAAGATATAAATAGATTCCTGACTCTTGTATTTTAGACATTCTCTAAAATGTAGGGATACTGTACCCCTACAAAATTCCTGATGGGTTGTGGAGTGATAAACTGACTGGAAATATTTCATGTACTTGGTTTGGAATTGGTGAAAATACATTTTGCACCTTAAATGTTTTGTGATTGGGATCTGGTTGATCAAAAGGCAAATAACACCACGATTTCTATCTTTTGATCCAAGAGGTAGTTGGCATTAAGATTCTAGGCATGAGAACTTAGTATGTTGTGATAAACTGAAGCTATTGGTGTTAGTTTGGACCCTCTTAAAAACTGATACCAAGTGGTTTGGATATGAGGTATCCCCCCAAAGGCTCCTGTAAGAATGTTTGGAGGTGAAATGAGTGGGTTGCAAGAGCTGGAACCCTATCACTCCACCTTGGTTTGAATGGACTAACTGGGTAATTGCAGGTAGGGCATGGCTAGAGGAGGTAGGTCACTGGCGGCATACCCTGGAAAGATTTATTTTCCCTGTAGCCCCTTTCTTACCCTCTCTCTTTCTCTATGCTTCCTAGCCACCATGTAGAGCAGCTCTCCTCCACCATACACTTCCATCAATGATATTTTGCCTCACCTTGGGCCCAGAGCAATGGACTCAGCTGACCATGGACTAAACTTCTGGAACCTTGAGCCAAAATAAACTTTTTCTCCTTTAAGTTGTTTTTGTTGGGTATTTTAGACACAGCAGCAAAAAAACTTAGTAACACACAAAAATAGGATTAAACATGAATCTAATTTGGGGGATTATCCCTTGGAGGAAGTGACTATGAGTGATGAAGGAGAGGAATCAATTATGAGTAGGGAACCCCAGACCTAAGTAAGGTCTGAGGCTTATGAAAGGAAGAGGTGATGAAGGTCTGGATAGGAAGAGTCTCAGGCTACAGTCGGTTCTAAGAAAGTTTTAAACTGGTCAAGGTGGAGTCCTTATGGCAAAGTAGCCCATGAGCCAAGTCCCATCTCCACAGGATGGGCTGTCACTGGCTTGCAGAAGCAAAGCCTTGGTGATACTGTGCTGTGTCCAGAGGGCTGGCAGTTGGGGCTGGCCACTTACAGAGCTCCTCGAAACGGGTTCTCCTGAAGGAGATCAGAGTGGGGTGTTCCCAGGGCTGCCAGATCCCCAAAGTTATATTCAAAATGCCTAAAAGGCACTAAGTTCACAGATTTGCCCCAAAAGAGTCCCTTGAGCTGGGGGAATAGCTTAGTGGTTGGACCCATGGTCAGAATGCACCCATATTGGACATATGATATGCACTCAATTAAAATTCATTTTCAAGGCTGGGGACATGGTTCAGTGCCTCTGGGTTCAATCCCCAGTACCAAAGAACAATTTTTTACATCAGTATTTATAGCAGTTTAATGATTTTATACTGTACATAATAGGCCTAATAACAAAGTTCTATTTCACAAATCAGAATCATTGCTTCTTGTTTTGTAAAATAAACCTAAACATATTCTTAAAAAAGATTCCTCTTTGAATGAGTGTTTAAAGCAGACACTTTTTATGCATTAATTTATATTCCATAAAAAATAAGGACAGAGATGAGAATAAGCCTGTTGCGATCATCTTGAAGAAACAGTCTATAAGCCATTATAGTCCCTGAAAAAAGAAACAGTGATCATACATGATCCTCCTAGAATTTTTTTTTAGGGGAACAGTAGTTTACAGTGATCCTTAATATAAATAAAGTAGTTGTCTAAAATACTGATTTTAGTCATTTTCTTATCTTTAGCAAATTAGTGTGTGTTTACAAGTCCCTTATTGAGAAGCAGAGCCATCTATGTCCCCTCCAAAGAGTGGGTCCATTTAGAAAGCAAGTAGAATAATAATGAACAAAGAAGACTTCACCCTTGGCTGAAGAAAGGAGCCCACCTGAGGTCATATACCTTCCCTGGGGAACCCACATCCAGTGATTGGCCTTTGGTGAACTAAGGTCCAACTTGACTGTGGATCTGCAGGGCCACCCCAACTCCAGGGGTCACTCTTGGGTGACTGAGGTCTTGCAGTGGCTCATGGCAGCCAAATTTCTCCCTCCACCCACCCTGCTTCCCTTACTGCCTAGAGGTATCAATGCTAGGGACTCCCCAATAAATTGGAAGCCTACCTTCAACTTCAGGGTGTGTGTTCGATATCCTTTCAGAGATACTTTACAAACATTTTACACATAAAAACTTTCAAATGGTAGTATATTATTTACTCACTGTGGTAAAAGTTTGGAAAACATTCTATATCAATACTTAAAGACATGCTTATGTTTTCTAAAGGCTGCACGATAATCTATTATTCCATTGTCAAAATATACCCTAATTTGTTTAAGTATCACCCTTATTGATATTAGGTCATTTCCAAACTGAGTCTAAAACAATACTACAACAAGGTAGGGAACACTGAAGATATACAAGTGGTAATGAATCAGACTGAAATCGTAGTCGTACCCTGCATTTTGAGATATTGAGGTTAAAACTTTATCTTAGGTTTTATAAGAGGAAAGTAAAATGAGAATCCAGCTCTCACCTTATGCCTCATTGCTGTGTAGCATCCTACTGTTCATATACTCACTTCCCAGGCTGGGGGGGGAGGCTGTGAGTTAAAAAATGGTCTAATCAGGAGACCAACACCCCCAAGTGCCATTTCTTCTATGACATTTGGATGAGTCGTTGTCTCGAATCTGTCATTTTCTGTCCACCCCATTTCCTTCATTGAAACCACACACGGTTGCTTGCTTTTTCATCACCTCCCTGCTCAAAGCCATGTATGACTCCATTGCTGACACTAGCAAGCCTCAGTTCTGTGTCCAACATGCATTCCTAAAGGGCTGCCGTGGACCAGGGCTGGGGGAGAAGGAGGGCTCTTGCCTTCAGGACACGTTCCAGAATAGACAATTACCTCACCATATGCTCAAGAGCTGGGGTGATGTTTACACAGGGTTTGTGGAAACACCAAAGTGGCACACCTCACTCAGGCTGGGAACACCTGAGATTAGTCTTAAACCCTTTATGAGTCAGCAAAATGAACAATGGAAGAAGGACACTGTGGCAGAGGGGAGAGCACATGACAGAGTGTGGCAGAGGGAGCCTGTGAATGTGGGTGTTCGTGTGTGTGATGGTACGCAGTTCAGTGCTACTAAACCATAATCCTTCCCATTTTTAATTTGAGCCCGCACCTCTTAACTACTCAGTGTTATTTTTCCCCTGTCCTCCTCACATACCACAAGTGTGATGCAGGCAAAATCCATATGCTTTATGTCCTACCAGAGAGCACACAGTTTCCATCCCTGGCAAACCCCTTCTAAACCTGAACTCCCTACAAGACTCAGCTCTAGTTCCAGCTCCTTCATTACTGGGTCTCTTCAACACCAGGCCTAGCTGATTTCTCTCGAATTACTGAGCATTTGTTATCTCACCCAATCTAATCTAATTCCTCATTATATGCTGTTCTGTCATTAGTTTCCCTAATTACACTGGCAATTCCTTGAGGTAGAGACCATATCCCATATGAGCATTAGAGTCAGGCAGACCTGGATCAGAACACTGACTTCTTTACTTATTAGCTATTTGATTTGGGGAAGCCGCTTAACCTCCCCTTGTCTCTATCATGATGTTGATAATAGCAACCACTTTGCAGGACTGTTGAGAAGGATAAAATAAAGAGGAGATGTGTAAATTTAAGAAATATTGAAAGTTAGCTAAGCTAGATAATAACCTCAACATAGGTGAATTTTTACATAAGCTGGGAGAACCATAAATATGAAGCTGGGGGGAGAGGGGAGCAGTGCAGGGAGGGGAGGGATTAGGGGGGTTATCAATACAACAGGGAATACTCAACTCCCATTAGAAGCCTAGCTCTACACAGACAGGCAGAGAACCTCAGAAATGTCAACAATTATTATACATGTACATGTTCATTTCAAAGTATAGTATGGTGAAATTACAGAGGTGACATGAGCTTGGGGAATGGATGAAGGGGGTTAGATCCTAGTCTAGGATCCACCTCAACTTACTATCTCACTATGTCAATATCCATGTATGCATGATTATGTAGCAACAATTCCCTCCAATACGTAAGTCTATGTTGAGTTAATAAAAAATAGTAAATATATATATATAAAAGAGGAGTTGTATAAAATGTCTAAAGCAGTGGTTGGCACCTACCACATGACAAACATCCACCATCAGTAGACTCAGCCATTTTGGAAGTATATGGAGTATAAGCATGGTCTTGTTGGTGGAGTGAGTTATCAACAGACTGGTTACCCAGGGTGGCACCTACCTGCAGACTTTACAGGTATTCCAAAGCCAATCACAGCAGTGATCACTCCAAGAGCAAGGAATGCCATGCAGGATATCAGAACACACTGCCTGGTGGGAGGCCAGCTGTGACCTGTTGCAGTGAAGTGTGCAAACACAAAGGAGAACAAGTCTTCATCGCAGGGCAGAGGCTCGAGTTGGGGACACAGTGTTAAGCAGCCAAATGTTGTTCATGATTTTCTCCATGCAAAGGGCAGAAGTCAAAATTAGAGAACCCTAAACGTGTGTTTTTAGTTGTAGTGGTGATTTTCTTGTTTGCAGTTCTTAATTCAATCTTCTGGGCCACCAGCCCCATGATGCATGAGTATTGCTCCCCTAGTTGTGAAAATGAAGCTTTGAGAGGAAGAAACAGGGGTCATCAAAGTGAAGGGATGTCTTGAGTTTCTGTGGGCATAAATGGAACGACCTCACCTTAAACCTCAATCTTCCAGTCTCTCTATGACATTGTTTCCTAAAACCTAGTGTTGGGGGCTACCTACATCAATCTGCTGAAGGAAATGCAAACCCCAGGGCTCCACTTAAAATCTACAGACTCAGACTTTAAGGGGGCAGACAGAGGATCTGCACATTTTATGGGCTCTTTGGGTTATTAACACACCAAAGATTAACAGCTCCAGCCCTATGTCAAAGGTGAAGTGCAGACCATGGTCTTGAGATCCTACGAGTCATTCCCAAGGACAATCAACAATTAGCTCAGTGGTTTCTGGAGTAAGCAGTGTTGGGAGCTGCTTCCCTTTACGTGGGTTGGCACCAGGCGAACTCACCTGACTAGTTTAATAGGCTCATCACGAGGAGGAAGGGAGTGCTCAGACTGCTCGTGACCACTTTTCTCAGAGTTACAGCAGTGCTACCTTTTGCACACAGCAATACTTACCCTGGGGTGATTCTGAGGCAGCCTATTGGCCAGCACTCTTGATACCTGTAGCTTCCAACCTTCTTCCCCTGGGGCGTAGGTCTGCAGTTGTGGAATCTCCTGGACCCCCACCTAAGGAGCTAGCTTTCAAACCCCTTGTTAGTAACTGGTACATCCCCCTTTCAGGGGAACTGCTCCTAGACTCTTGTCCTCTGTCCCTCTGAAATTGTTTTAGGACAGAAATTAATATTTTTGTCTCTATCAGCTACCAGTACTTCAGAATTAGCATCCCTGTCATGTACCATGGATATTTACATTGTTGGTGAAGGTTTAGAAAAACTAAATGCCAATAGTGATGGAAACAGAGACAGGCATGAAATCTGACACTCCAAGTCCTTTTGGTACAGCACAAAGCTCCCCAGAAGCTCACTGCTCTGCTAAATCACAAAAACCCTGTAAGCTCTTGCTCCTAAAGCCAGAGTCTTGGCTCCTGGGCCCAGTACTAATTTACCCTTCCAAGAGCGGCAGCTTTAAAATGTTCCTGTTCTTTGACTTAGAAATGCCACTGTTGAGACTCTATCTCAGGCATATTATCAAATGTACAGAAAAAAAGCTTTAAGCATGAAAATCTATATTATTACACACTGTAACTGATAACAGGAATTGCTAAGTGCTCAATAGTATTAAGAGTACAGAGTGAATACTTACTTATTAAATGTCATCAAATAATCCACCCTATTTTATACATAACTAGGTTCTCAAATGCCTAAGGCAATCATAAAAACAGTGATCATGAAAACAAAGACTGGGGGGAGTCAGCCATGGCTATCTCTGGGCTGTGGCACGTTTGTTCATCATTTATTCCTTCAGCGACTATTTACGGCACTTCGGTGTCAGGCACTGTACTATAGGCTGCTACAGACTCTGTGGATGAGTTGGTGAATGAGGTTGGGTTTGCCCTTGGTGAACTTAGTCTGGAGAACAACATGGTTTTATCAGGTTTATGTCAGAATCACCGGGGGGCAGGTGTGTGTGTGCTTTTTAAAAATACAATATCCCACACTGGAGCGGTGGCTCAGCAGTACAGCGCTTGCCTGGCATGCTCAAGGACCTGAGTTCAATCCCCAGCAGCACATACATAACTAAGTGCAGGAAAAACAAAAACCAGAAAAGAATAAAATTGACTCTCTCTCTTAAAAGAAAAAAAATCCCAAACTTTAGTCCTTAGCTTAAGATTCACTGAGTCAGGAATGGGGTGAGGCATAATAAAATTTTAAAAAACATATCCTTTGGGGCTGGAGAGGTGGCTCAGTGGTTACAAAACTTGCCTGGCATGTGCAACGATGCATGGGTTTGAACCCCAGCACCATGTATACAACAAAGTGTCGGAGCAATAAAAGCCACATGAAAAACTAAATAAAATTGATTCTCTCTCTCTTAAAAAAAAATCTCCCTTGGTGATTCTGAAATATAGTCAGTATAATAGATATTCTTCTAGAACAGTGGGCTCCAAACTTGAATGACTGTCTAACCCTTCAGTAACAAAATAACTAAATGAAATAAAATTATCATCCTCCTATAATATATGGCTGTTTATTTATAAATTATGTGCATGTGCTAGTCCAGTAAGTGTTATGCATATTGTAGAGCCTATCCAAATTGGAAATTTGAGGAGGATAAGATAAATATACTACGCAAAACTGAAGGTTCTACCTCAGGTAAGCACAATGAGAATCATTCCTTAGCCCAAGTGTGGCTGTGTTTGAATAAGGAAGTAAAGTTAAATGAGGGCAGAAAGGTACAGACTTGATCTGACAGTATTAGTATCTTTATAAGGAGAGACACCAGGGAGATGGCAGCTGGCTACAGGCCAAGAGAAGAGCCCTCAGGATGAAACCAACCTTGCCGGCACCTTGATCTTGAACTTCCCAGCCTCCAGACCTATGAAAAAAAAATTTTCTGTTGTTGAAGTCACCCAGCCTGTGGTTTCTTTTGTTGTTGTTTTGTTTTGTTTGTGGCAGCCCAGTCAAACTAAGACAAGAAAAAAAGATATCCAGATTGGAAAGAAGTAAAATAATCTTTATTCACAATAGTATGGATGTGGTTTGCCCCCCAGAAGTTGATTCACTGGAAACTTGTTGCCCCAATGTGATGATGTTAGGAGGTGGTGGGACCCTTAAAGGTGGGGCCTAGTGCAGGGTAATTAGGTCATGGGGCCATCAGCCTCAGAAGAGATTAATATAGTGCTCACAGGATCCTGGTAAGTTCCTGTGAACACACAAGGTCATTATAAGAAGAGCAAGACTGATTCCCCCTGCTCTGTGACTTCCTGTCTTGCCATTTGATCCCTCCCTCTTGCCTGTATGATGCCATCTGCGTGCTGTGATGCAGCTAAGGAGGCCCTTGACAGAGGCCAAGCTAGTGGGGCCATCCAATCTTGGACTTTCAGTCTCCAAAATTAAGCTGATCAATATTTTTCTTAAAAAAATGAAGATTTTGGGGTTGGAGTGGTAGTTCAGTGGTACAATGCTTGCCTGGCATGTGCAAGGTCCCAGATTCAATACCTAGCACCACATACACAGTTAAACAAAGGAAAAACAAAATCCAGATGAAAAAAAAATCGACTCTCTCCTCTCTCTCTTAAAAAAAAAAAAAAAAAAGAAGATTGTAATATTTTTTTCCCCTGACCCTACTGGCTCCTCTTGCACACCCTGGGCAATCCATTTGAGAATTACTTCTTTCATCTAAAGGATATTGAAACTATGAGTGTCAGACAAGAAAGGAAGCTACTTATAAGGAGTCATTGTCACTGCATTTATTTATCTATTTATTGTCATCTATCTTTCAGTACTGGGGTTTGAACTCAGGGTTGCTTTACTACAAGCGACATCCTTACCCCTTTTTATGTTTTGAGACATTGCCCAGGCTGGCCTCTAATTTGCCATCCTCCTGCCTCAAATCTTGAGTACCTGGGATTACAAGTGAGCACCACTATGCCCCCAAAAAAGTCATTGTTTAGCACCACAGCTCTCAAGGATGCTCAGAAATCTAATGCAAACACCAATAACTAAAATATAATGCAAACTTAAAAATGGAATTATATATTAAAATAGACCTATGACATTAAATTGGAATTAGAACAACAAAGCATGTCTTTATGACCCCAGTGGCTATTGTGCAATTCCAAATCATTCCACTGCAGGTCAGCAGACATAAGAAAATTTTATGAGACCTCTGGGCCCCCAAACCCATCTTATAAGCCATCACAACCAAGAGGGAGAAAAAAGGAGTTGTGCAGACAGGATTCTTCCAAATGCTGCAGAGCTGCAGGGCCAGCCTGGGGTAGTGGTATCCTGAGGACTGAGTGGGACTGGGAAGTGCAAATTGTCACTCACCAATCTTTCGGCAGAAGCAGACATGCACACACACAGGGGCACCTGCAGAGCAGGGCTCTTGGGATGCTGAGCTCAAGTGTCAGAGCTCAGAGGAGTACTATACTTTGGGCCTGTAGTGTTTTTCTCCTTTACTGCTGAGACTCTTCCCTCCCCGCATCTGATACAAGGCCAAGTTCTGTACTCAAGAGGGCAGCAGAGAGCAACAGATGGGCCCTGATTCAACTTGGGCTCCTCTTCGCACCTGGCCATGGACACCGCCAGTGCTGCTGGCTGAGGGGTCATGAACTGCAGGGCTTGGGAGGGCTGGGAGTACTCATGTCTGTTCCATGCAAATTGGGGATGACTGACCAGCCATTTTAAAGTATTTGGAGGCAAATTTCCAACTACTTGTCCTACTGTTATTACGGCGTTTTCCCATTTGGAGCACCATGGTGATTACACTCCTTCAAATGCACTTTCCTGTACGTCTTCACAAGGAGCCTGTGGGGCAACTAGTCGTGGGGTCAAAAGCTAATAATTTTATAGACAGTGTTTCAAATCCTTAAAAAAACCCTGCAAAAGGAATAGAGTGGTGGCCCAGTGGTTGGGGTGCTTGCCTGACATGTAAAGGACACGGGCTTGAACCCCAGCACCACATACACAACTAAATGTCAGCAATGAAGGCCACATGAAAAACTAAATAAAATTAATTCTCTCTTTCTCTTTCTCTTACTGTTCCTCTCTCTTTAAAAAAAATCCTGCAAATATGGTGTTTTTATTTTAATTTTCTCTTTTCTTTTTTTTCTTTTTCTTGTGGGCGAGACTAAGAAAAAGGATTATTGCCAAAATAGGGAGTTGAATCTAAAATTGTAATTCTTTTCACTGTAGTTTGATCTCATACATAACAATTTATAATGAGATGAATTTGCAAAATGAATGAATAAAAGAACACATGAACTAAAGTAGGTTTCCGGATAAAAGGACTGTTTGCCCCTGACAGTTCTCAGGAATCATGCAGGCCTCTTGTTCATATTAATGTGCCCTCTCACTCTGTCACTTCACCATCTCAACTTCAACTTTGAGGTTTTTAAAAATGTGATTGAGATGCTGAACAGGAAGGGCTGCTTGGCTCTCGTCTCCTCAAAGTGAACCAGATAACTTAGTGGACAATCAAGAACTTGGGAACCCTGGAGACTGAGGACTGTGTGTTGTGCTGGTGTCCTGAGGTCACTGACTAACTCCAGGCAAACAGTCAAAGTGATGAGAAAGGAAAAATGTGCTTGGGACTTGCATGTGGTGGATTCCCCTTCCTCAGCCCACTGTCTGGGGTAACTCCACCTATTCCCAGAAATATCCAAATGGCCAGAAATATTAACAGCTAATCCAAACCATCAGAATTTTGGCTCCAAGTCTAGCAAAGAAGAATAAACAAGATCTTCCTGACCAAGGAAATGGCTCAGGATTATTTTCTTACTTTTCCAGCTCATCAAAGATAAGATTTTCAACTCCAGAATGTTTTATTACCATTTTTGTAATAGGCTTCATTGTTCTGCTAATCAGGCTTTCCACAAGCTCAGCATTTTTATCTTGGTATTGCTCACTGGCCTTTTCAAATCATATTGATGTTTCTGTAGCTTTTGAAATGCTGCCCCGTGTCTGTGTCCCGTTTTCTCCACGGAATAGGTCATAGCGTCTTTGAAGATCGGCTGGCTTTTTTAGGGAGCTTCTTTCACACTGATTTGAGTGCGTGTGAGATATGCAGTGAGGACAGAAGGCTGAAGTGGAGAAAAGGGAAAGAATCATCTACCCGGTGTGGAGTACGGACCTGCAAGCTCTAGGTGTGTCATAGACTGTCAAAGGGCAGGAAATAATGGTGTGAACTTCTTAAGGCAACCTAGGAAATAAATTTGAGAGTTTCCACATTTGTTCTGAAAAGTGGTGTTCCACAATCAACCTCAGAAAAAAAGGGGGGGCTGTCTTGCTTCTAAGAAGGCCAAGTAAAGACATTTCTGCTTCCCTTCCTTCAGATGTTGCTGAACAGTAACAAGGCAAAGGAGAAACAGTGATGTGACTCCGTCTGTAATTAAACCGGTGACACATGTAGCCTCAGCCAGGGTATAGGGAGGGTGAAAGTGGAAGAAGGAGCCACAGCTGGCCTCGAGGAGTAGAGTACGGTGAAGCAGGTTATGATGGGCAACCAGGTGGACTAGGGGGGTCCTGGAAAATCAGAAGTAGGGTGAGGAGGGCCCACAAAGGGGCACTACATGGAAGTCTCTCTGTAGAGCTGTTAGACTTCAGGTTCTCCCCTGGGCAGCAGGGAAACTGAGTCTTCTCCACTCCAAGAAGCATGTACTCTAGAGAAATTAGACCTGAGAGTCACTGGGCTCAAAGGCGCCAGGCATGTTGGAGTGTGGAGGGAGGCAGATGGTGAAAAACAAGAAGCTTAAGCATAATTCTACCTGCTGAAGTGAGGCCCCTGGGCACCTTCCTCCACCTGGCTCTCAGAATGACCACACCAGACCTCTTCCTCATAGTTGGGGTATTAAGGAATCCTTCTTTGTAGAAACTGAGTTCTCCTACCTGACTCAACAGCTGAGGCTCCCAGAGCCCCTCCCATCCAGATGCAGCTGACTAGCTTTCCTTTCCTTTCTTCTCTTTTATTTTTTGTTTTATTTTATTTGGTCGTACTGGAGATTGAACTCAGGGCCTCACACGTGCTAAGCAAACACTCATTACTGAGCTATACTGCAACCCTTTTTATTTCGAGACAGCATCTTGCTAAGTTGCCCAGGCTGGCCTTGAACTTGTGATCCTCGTGTTTCAGCTTCTTGAGTAGCTAGGATTACAGGCATGCAACATGGCATCTGGCTTTTGTGTCAGCTTTTTAAATGCCTCATTTCAAAAAGGTGAAAGAAGAGCCAGTGATAACTAGACGACTGAGGACAGTTCAATGTGAAATACAAGCCAAGAGAAGAAAGAGAGGAGAAAAAGTTCAGGGAGCCGGACAAAAATATGAAATAAATGATAACTTAATGCTCTTAAGACATAAGACGATTTATGGCCATGAAATAGGAACATGATGTTATTATAAAAGGAACTCAAAGAGAATAAGGAAGAAGTCAGTGAAGGTAAAAGTATAAAAGCTGAGAATAAATAGTTAAACTTGGGAAAATAAAGTTAAAGAATTGTTTCAGAAAGTAGGACAAAAAGAAAGATAGAATTAAGGAGCAAAGCCACAGGGAAATTAGAGAATCCATTTAATATCTGCTTGATAATAGGTAAAAAGAGAAAGGGAAAGGAGAAAACTGTAGGGAAGAAAATATCAAAGAAGCAATACAAGAAAATTTCCCAGAGCCGGGGGCTTAAATTCCCAAGTGAAAAGAACCCACTGAGAGTTCCACCAAAGAGCGAGAAGAAGACAGCCACCAAAGCAAATTCTCAGGAAATTTCAGAAAAAAGAGAAGACACCAAGACTTTCCAGTGGGGTGGTAATAGTCGGACACCCAGAGGGTCAGGAATAAGCATGTCAGCAATAGTGTTCCTTACCTTCACAAGATAAGGAAGGAAAGCGACTTAAAACCCAGAATGCATCCCAATCCAAATGAGCAATTCAGCATAAGAGCAGCATGCAGCGCCTGAAGAAATGCCCTGTCTCGATGCATCCTCTTATACTGGGGGGATGTGCTTCATCGCACGAGAGAGACAAGGAACTGCAACCCAGGAGAAAGGGAAGAGGATTCTCAGGACAATAGCTGAGCACCAGGCCCAGGGTGTGAGCACTAAGACCCTGCACTCTGGGAGGGAGGTCTCTGGGGGGAAAGGAACCTGTAGGTAATTGGTTTGACAACAGGGAAATTGTATTGAGAGACTGTGAAAGGGTCTGAGACTAGCATTTAGATAAGCAAATGAAAATTATGGCAATTGTTAAATCCAGGATAAGCGAAAAATAAATCAAGCATAATCAAGTTCTCTCTGTAGCCAGTAGGAAATGATATTTTCATAGTTATAATGTAAGCAGTAAATGTTGATTAATCAAAATGATTAGTGAGGTTGGCAGGAGGTGAAAGGGGTTGTAGCATAGGGGAGTTATAACTTATCTATCATAAGGTGAATTGTGCTTAGGATTGATAAATAGAAGTAGCAATTTAAGCATGTTCTTTAAAAACAGAAGGACAGATTAGAAAGAAACAGCTGAAGTTAGTGTCTATCCTGCTTCAACAGGATGGTGGGCGAGGAACAGAGGAAGAGCGCTGTTGTTTTTTGTTTTAAGCTTTGCTAATTTGACTTTTAAAGCAGCGTGCACAGCACATGGTTAAAAGCTAGATTACTTTCCACTCTTCCGATTCTTTGACCCTTCCTTTAATCAAAGTTCAATTTCAGGTTAGCTATGGGATGAAGTACGTCTCTTTCTTAACCTCAAATTCTTTCTTGATGAGATTCCTGTTCTCTTTATCAGGACTTGACTATTATTTAGTTATCTGTTTTGTGGGGTTGGGGATTGAACTCAGGGCTTCACATACACTAGGTAAGTGCTATACCACTGAGTTACCTCTTCAGCCCCCAATTTGAAAAGTGAATATTGAAAACATTTTCAGGAGACTTATTGAGCTTCTCCCTCCCCACCCTTTCCAGTACCTTCTCACTCCTGGCCCTTTTTCTTCTTTCCCCACCAGCTCACAGGTTCATGAAGAGGAGGGAGCCTTCTGTTCCTGGGTCCTCAGTAGGAAGATGATGCCCCCTGTTTGCTGTATGCCTTTCTATATTGAAAATGACAGCAGCCGTGAACTTTTACCTCTTTCTTGCACTGCTGCAAGAAATAAATAAAGACTTGATGTTTACCCGTAGTTTGGCTGATTATCCTAGCTGACCACCGTGACACCTGATCGCTCAACATCTTGAATAACCATTAAATAAATTCTGATTACGTTTTTGGATGTCAGGGACCTAGATTATGTGTTGGGCCATAACACAGATTTTATTAATGAACAGAAAAAGAGGAATGAAGACTCCCATCACACAAAAATTGTATCATCTTGGATTGCAATGGGTAAATTACCCGGTAGAAGATTTACAAGCTTGAGAGCCTGGAATAAAAGCCTGGTAACTGGAACCTTTTAACTCTGGAAAAACCACAGTGGAAGAATGAGGATGATTAGAAATTCAGGGGAAATGGAGTGAACTTTAAAAAAGAATGAAAGTGAGCTGGGCCCAGTGGCACTCACCTGTAATCCTAGCTACTCAGGAGCCTGAGATAGAAGGATTGTGAGTTCAACGGCCAGTGTGGGCAACATGGTGAGACCCCAGCGAGAGAGAGAGAGAGAGAGAGAGAGAGAAAGAATTAAAAAGATGAAAAAGAAAATTATTGACTTTTAGTCAAAAGACTCGCTAGAATCCACAGGGACAAAAAAGAAAGTGAGGGTGAAGACACTCTGGGAGGCTAAGGAGAGGGCTCTTCTTCAGGAGAGGGCTAAGGCTTTGCTGAAAGGGAAGAATCCACGCTGCAGATTCACTTACTACAAGGTCAGGCAGTGGTGGGTGCAGAGAGGTTTGTAGTGAACCAAATGACTTCCCCAGCCGGGAAGCAAGAGGCAGCGCCTTCTTAAAGCTGAAGATGGAGAGGCAGTAATGAGCTTGGAGCCTATCCTTGAAGACCTGGCAGCTGTCCAGGGGAACTACACCAAGGGCTAAAAAGAAGAGGAAGTGGCCACTTTTTACAAATCTTGGTATCTGTAATTCATTTGGACTGGAGAAGGCTGATGGGCACTTTAGTAGCAGAATAATGGACCTCCAAAGATGACAATGTCCTAATTTCCAGAGCCTGTGAGTATATTAGGTTACATGGTAAAGGAGAATTAAGGTGGCTAATCGGTTGGCCTTAAAACAAGATTATCCTGGATTGTCTGGGTGGGTCCAATGAAATCACAGGGGTCCTTAAAAGGCAAAGAGGGATATGGGAGAGGAAGAGGCAGAGGCTGCTGTCATGGCACAAAGAAGGCTGGAGTGAGGCAAGGTTGCTGACTTTGAAGGTAACAGCGGGGACATGAGCCAAGGACTGTGGTAGCCCCCAAAACCAGAAAAGGAAAGGAAGAGCATTAAAATCTACCCTATTCCCCCGAAAGGAGCACAGCCTTGCTGACACCTTGACTCTGCCATCAAGACTCCCGCCTGAGGTCTAACCTACAGAATTGTAAGAAAATAACTTTGGTGTTTTAACCCACTAAATTTGAGGCAACCTGTAAAGGCATCCCTTCAAAGGTGAAACAGGACTGAAGTTGACAATTTGGAATGCTGATGGTAATGGTAACAGTGTGGAACCCCAATTCCCCACCTTGGTAGAGATTTCCCCCCACAAGTTAATAACTAAACTGCTTAGATTATAAGTGATAAAAATAAACTTTAGGTTACCTGCATTGGTTGATGATTTCTTTATTAAATATATCTTTCCCTTAATTCCTTTGTTTCCAGCAAGATTTGAAAAAAATAAGAAAGGGGGAGTTTCATCATTAATATTCAGTGAAACTTCTAAATCTCAGTTTAAAAAATATCTAGTACCCTAGTATTACCATATACTCTCCACTCAACAATCAACCCTGGCTTAATTGCACCTTGCTTTAAGCAAGTCAATATGCAGAGAGGCCCCTTGCTATCTGAAGAGGGATAGATTCCAGGATCCCTGCGGATACCCAGATCCTTGGATACTTAAGTAAACTGGAATAGTGTTTGCATATAAGCTACACGCATCCTCCTTCATACTTAAAATTCTCTCTATTATTGATGGTACCTACTACAATGTAAGTGCTACGTAAATAGTTATACTGCATTGTTTAGGAAATAATAATAAGGAAAAAGTGTACATGCTTAGGACAGATACTTTTTTTCTTTCAAATATTTTCAGTCCAAGTCTGGTTAATTCTGCAGGCGTGGAACTCGTAGACACGAAGCAACAACTATTTTTCATAAACTCTAAGGTGTTTTGAGGTTGAGTGCTCCATCCTAACAGTGTTAATGAAGTTTCACATTACTATATCATGACTGCCACCTGGTGGACCATTGTTGTATGACAGTCTGCTGCATCCTGATTTCAGAGAGGTTGGCAAACAGGAAGAAAAAGTGCACTTGAGAATTGTTGAAATAGGGTATATTTGAGTGAAAGAAAAATGAGAAACAATTTATTTTACATGAATTTTATAGTTGGCCAATAAATAATGATCCTGGTATTTTAAGGTATAGTTTTGACTTTCTAAATTCTAGTCAATTCACAATGTTGATGGAATGTCAATGTTGGACAAAGCAGGAGACAAGGGCAGTTCAGTCTTAGGAGCAGCATATGTTGCCTGCCTTTAACCTGCTGAGAGCATAGGCTCTTACTACCTAAATTTAATCTGGCCATCCTTTTATTTATTTATTATTTTCCCTCTGGAAAATGTAAACAACAAAGTTATTTACACTGAACACCTTACCTTCTCTTTGAAATAAAAAATTGGGACTACAGAGGTTGCTCACTGGTTACCATGCTTGCCTGGCATGCACAAGGACATGGGTTCAAAAAATGTTGGAGCAATGAAAGTCGCATGAAAAACTAAATAAAGTTGATTTTCTCTCTTTCTCTCTCTCTCACTGTCCTTCTCTATGTATAAAAAATTAAAAGCAGATTTTAGAAAATAGGTTTACTGTTTTTTTTGGGTGTGTATGTGTGTGTGTGTGTGTGTGTGTGTGCGCGCCTCAATATTTCACCTTGGAAAATGCTGATGTAATCTATTTGTTTGTATTTTGAGCATGAAAAGAACACAAGCTTGGGAGGACTGGGTCCTTTAATTCCAAGTCTTGACTCCTAAGGTCTTGGTTTCCTCAACTGTCAAATCAATCCTGCCAAATCCTACTATGGTGAGGGACTCCTAGGTGAACCCAGTGAGGCCACAGGTGGCAGCATTTTGATAACTATTAAGAGTATTAAACAAATGTATGATGGGAATCATTGAAATAATATTTGAAGGATATTTTGGTAATTGCCCATGGTTGTTGAAACAAAAACTTTCAGTTAATTTTGACTTTTAAAATAATCTGGAGCAAAATCAAATGGTTGGACCTAAATCTGTAAAGTATAAAGAAGTTAGCCTATTTTTAAGGTTTAAAAATGGAGATAAATTGTTATCCTAAGGGTCCACTATTGGGCACTGGCAAGGACTTTACAGTCCTGGCTCACTGTGGGCTGAGGGACAGTTTGGTGTACAGACCTGGGAAATCAGTCTCTGAAATCTAGGAGCAGCCTCAACTTTCTGCCAGGTGTGTGCTTACCTGGCAGATGTGTGGGGGACCTCCTAAGCTTTAGCAGGTACCTCTATCAGATCTTCATGCAATCAAGCTACAGAGGCCCCAGTAGTTTCCAAAACACACCCTTCTAGAGGCTAAAAAGAAGCTTATGGTTGGGTAACAGAAAACCCGTATCTGCACATTGCAGGTGAAGACAGAGACTTGCTTAAAATGTTGCGTGAGCTTGGCACTGGGGAATCCCTCTCTCCTATTCTTGATGGACCTTATTTGGAATACCCTTCCCAAGTCCTGACTAATTTTGTGCCAGAAAGATTAGTGTGATTCTGGTATTAGGAGATATAGAAAAATCTGACTCTAGGTCTATGGACTATGAAAAGGTTGTTCAGGTAAAGATCACAAAAAATGATCTTCAACAGGAATAAAGATTATTGCTGGATTTCATCATTTTATGAATGGGTTAGCCTGTTTGTAACTCATACTACAAAAAATTAAAAAGAGTTTATACATTTGTTTTAATTGAAGATTGTGTGTCTTTAAGTATATTGATAACTTTGTTAAAATCAATGCTTATAATGGAACCATTGCATGGCAAACACATGCTAGTACATGCATAATGACATTTATGGAAAGTTAGCTGCCTGCAGTGACTGGCAGTGGGTGTGACTGTGTGGAACTCTGAAGACCTAAGTCTGACATGGGCTCTGGCTTGGTCATGTGGAGTTTGTCTGCAACAGCCCTCCAGGGACAGCTTCCCAGGACCTAGAGTCTGGGAAGCCTGTGAGCCATTGGCTGAAACAGAGTGAAGTTGTGATTGGCTGGCTCCCGGATCGTGTCTGAATGACTCCTGCTTGGGAGGACTTTTTCACTTGTTTTTGAAAAACATAGCAAAATCACCTTTTTTATGATTCAGATCCAAAGGCATTTCCTTCACGGTGGAGAGAGAAGAGGCTGTAAGAGAAGAAACAAGCTTGATGGCACCAATGGAAGTGATTTATTTTGGGACACAGAACACACTGGAGTAAAAATGCTGACTAGAGAGACTTCCTTAGAGAGCTGACTGAGAATCTGCCATCTCCTCTCATTCTTAGAAGGTACTCAGTGACTGCTGCTTAGGGGATAGAAGAGAAAGGGAGGTGACAGTGAGGGAAGAAGGGCATTGGCAGGGTCCAAGACTTCAAGAAGCTGGGGTCAGACACAGCGGGAATAATGTAGCCTTGCCAAACCTATTTCCCCAATTAACGAATTCTCGGCATTTAGGGGATTTGAAGCCAGGCACAAGTTTTGTTGGAGGCTGACAGTCAGATCTGTCTGCGCATGCTGGTTCAATTAGCGGGAGGGTAGTCCCAGCAACCTATCTACGGAACGGCATTGTATGGGGTGGGGAAGGTTTGTGGAGCAGCTTCCCCCAGTGGGATGGCAAGAGGGTATGGGGAATGTCTCTGGTGCCGGCCCTTCAGGGAGGAAGGGGGATGAAAGGGTCGGGGAGAGGCGGGGTGTCCTCATTTCCTTGTAACTTCCAATATTCTCAGCATCAGAATCAGCTCTGGTTAAACAAAAAGGATTGACTGCAATGCTGCTGGCTTACAGAAATCCCAGGAGGTCTTGAGAAGTGGGCTGGAGGAAGCACCAGGAACAGGGAGACCAGCCAATATCTTGCCAGTGAGGAGTGAACATCACATTTTGTGTGCCATCTGCTGCTCCCAGAAATGGGGTATTACTGTAGCCACTGCTATGAGCTCCACTGTTCATACTGACTTGGGTTAGCAGCTCTCATTTCAAAAATCTAGGGCTGGTGCGTCAGAAAGGTTAAGCCAAGTTGTATCTAGGTTAAATCTTGATCACATACTTACACTCCAACCTCAAGGGAGGCTAGAAGGGGTAGTCTGGAAAAGCTGGGGGAACTGGCATAGGGACTGCTGGGACTCTTTAGCTTTTTTAAAGGGAGGTGAAACTGGGTAAGGTAGCCCATGGCAATAATTCCAGTGGCTTGGGAGGCTGAAGCAGGAAGATCACGAGTTCAAGGCTAGCCTCAGCATCTTAGAGAGGACCTAAGCAACTCAGAGAGACCTTGTTCAAAAAAGAAAATTAAATGGGCTAGCGATGTGGCTAAGTGGTTAAGCAACCTTGAGATCAATCCCTGGTACCAAAATAAATAAATAAATAGGAAGTGAAGAGTCAATAAGATCTGCAAATATCTACTATTTCCTTGCTCAGAACACAGTGCTTTTCTGGAGGAAACCCACACTGCATTAGCAAGTTGAGACATTGTTTTGAGAGCACCAGAGAACTGATAAATTTAGCAAATAATTAAATAATAATTAACAAAAGTAAAATAAAATAAAATATATTTTAATAATATTTTAGTAATATACACATATATTTTTTTTTCAGGGCTGAGGACCGAACTTGGGGCCTTGCACGTGCTAGGCAAGCGCTCTGCCACTAAGCTAAATCCCCAACCCCTATTTTAGTAATATATTTAAAAAGCATTTTATAAAAGTATTTTTATTAACATGACACTTTTTTTTTTTAAAAAAAGGGACAGTCAGAGAGAGAGAGAGCAAGAGAAGCAGTTGTTAGTTTTTCATGTGACTTTCGTTCCTCTGACACTGTTTTGTGTGTGGTGCCGGGGTTCAAACTTATATACTCTAACATGCCAGGCAAGTGCTGTAATTGCCGAGCAACCACTCCAGCCTCAATGTGACACATTTTAATAATGTATTTTTATTAAAAAATTTCATAAAAAATGCCAGCTCTGAAAAACTTAGCATAAAGCCAAAAGACAATTTGACTGAATAAACTTCCTGGCACATGCTATTTTAAGATGAATCAACCAGTCATGTATTTACTGATCTTAATGCACAGGAGAGAAGAACAGGGAGCTCTAGGACTATTGTATTTAACAAAGAAAATGACAGTTTATATTTTCTAGAATTACAAACCTGTTTGAAAACAGTTACCCCTGACTACTAGTAGCATTTAAGGTTTTTAGAGATTAAAAGCTGCATTTTTCAAGAATTACTTCAGAGTTACAAAGCCAGAAACCTCAGAAAAAGACTTTTTTCTTACAGACAGCCTCACAAGGAAAATTTTTGGGTACTAAATATAAAAGAGGATTTCATTCTTGTAAATGTTTTAGCCCTAAAATTTGTCTAAGAATTTAATAATTATTTTCTGTCATTTGTCACATTGGCATCCATAGCTCTTTTCTCTAATCTATAATTAGTAGGTCTTGCTTTTTCAAGTCATAGAGTTCCATTTGCCAGAACTAAGTCCAGAAGTTCAGGGATTAAAGGACTCTGACTCAATAAAACTAGTAGCACTGAGGATATATACTATTCTGCTTTTAGATAATGGATGTTGCTATGGTTTGGATTTTGAGTGTCTCCCAAAGGTCCAGACATAAAGACTAGGTCCCCAGCGTGACAGTACTGGGAAGTGCCCTGGATCTTTAAGAGGTGGGACCCAGTGAGAGGTCCTAAGTCATTGTGGGGTGCCCTTGAAGGGAACTGGGGACCCTGGGCTTTCTCTGTTCCCTTTTGGGATAGGAGCCTTTTTCTCCTACATGTCCTCTCGCCAGGCCATCTACTGCCCTTACCAGAGGCCAAACTGGTGGCACCATCTGTTCTTGGACTTTGACCCTTTAAAACTTTGAATTAAATCAGTCTTTTTAAAAGACTGCCTCATCATAGTAATACAGAGTAACTTCCTCCTCTTGAAGTTTTTCATATGGGCTGCAGAGGTGGTGGGAAGAGAGACTGAGACAGACACCAAGTGTGGAAGGACGGAGCCAGGGATTTGGGCAAGAGCCTCCAGAAGGCTCTCTCAGGAAAAGCACAGAGTGAGGTCTAGGAATTGCTGACACCTACGCATAAAGGAATGAACTGACCAACCATGGTAGATGTGGCTGGAAGAGAAGCTTTCTGGGGGTTTCTGGGGACACTCTTCCTCACTCTCTGGAAGAGTTATGTAGTACCTCCTTTCTCTCACTGGACCAGAATGAGGAAGAATATAGCCTCTGTTGTTTTTGGAAGCCACACTATGATCCCGAGGGGAATCATACTGAGGATACGGCCAAACTGTGGCCCACAGAGTGAAGAGAGAGAAGGAATCCCGTCCTACTTCATGTCTTTGAGCTGTTTTAACAACCCTGAAATCTACCGAGTTGGACTTCCTGTGTGAGCAAATATATTTAATTATTTTAGGCATCTTAACTGGGTTTTTTAAACAGTTGAAAATCATCCTAATGGATACAACAGGCGTAGTGTTGCTTGCATATTTGGAAAAGTAAAGAAGATAGTGTTTTTGTTTTATTTTAATGCTATTTTGACCTTGGCTTCCTGAGGTCACAGATATTTCTTCATTTCCTAAATTCATTCCTGTTGGACATGAACTCTTGTTGTATATTACCTCATAGCTAGTTCCCTCAGCCACAGAAGCTATGACTCTAGCATCTACACAACAATATTGGTTTCAATATCAGTGTGAAAACAAACAAAATATACTATGCTGCCTTTGTGAGGGCCCTGTAACATCTCATCAATGGGCAAAGCAATATTCTCTTCTAAAGAACAATCTAGAATGACACAGAGAGAGTGGCTTATTCTCTGGAGAGGGCAGAGAGGCCATATTCAACTTTGTAGTGTAATGAGAGGGACTAGTTCAGAACACCATTTAATTAGGAATTAAATTAGATTGGGTGAGATCATAAAACTTTTCAGCAATTTGAGAGAAATCAGCTAGGGCTGGGGTTGAAGGGAGTGGTGAAGGAGTTGGGATGGGAGCTGGGCCTCATAGGTAGTTCAGATTCAGAAGGGGTTTGCCAGAGATGGAAACCGTGTGCTCTCTGGTAGGACACAAACGGTGTGGATTTTGCCCTGCATCAAATTTGTGGTATGTGAGGAAGAAGGTGAAAAATAACCCTGAGGCGTAACTGGGTAGATGGTTCTTCCTTAAATACTGACAAGCTGTTCCTGAAGCAGCTGAGGGACCTCCTAGGCAGGGGCTCTCTGAGACCAGGGCACAGCAATTGATCTCACTATTGTTCACTGTCTCTTTGGCAGAGGAGCAAATACCAGGACACCCAAGTAAGAGGAAAGAGATTTCATAACAGGCATGCATCATGGAGGAGCGTTACCTGGCCTTGTGGGTGAACCCTGTGAGCTTCCATGAGTCCCGGAAGGCCTTGCTTCAGTCAACAACCATGTCTCATGTTCTAGGAAGTCTTAAAACAGCAACACGAAGACCAGTCCTTCAGTGTTTGTTGGTGCATATGGCTTTGGTGGCTGTTCAGGGCTCTTTTTCTCCAAAAGGTAAACAACATAAGCAAACAATGGTGTGGTGTCAGAAGTGGGTTCTGTCTTTCAGAATGTGCAATCACAGCTAACACCCGAGTGACAAAAGGACAGTATTCACTCACAAAAGCAAGATTAGTGTTTTGAAAGTCTTTGTGACTTGGGCTTACAGGGGAACATGTTTTTCTTTATAAAAGCATTATAGCAGGTACCAGGAACCTAGAGACAAAGATAAACGACCAGGCTCTTTTGTAGACAGGGTGTGCGGGGAGAGGCAAGTACGGTTAGGGCTCCAGCTACCAGGAGCCAACTGCCTGCTGCCAGGCTGATATGTCATTTACCAAACACATTTGTGTCTTTCCACAAGGCTGGGAATTATTGAATAACCATAAATAGGCTATACCCCTTTCATCAGCGGCAGTTCACTGAATACCTGTGGGCCACTTGGTAGTCATATGCTAGGCAATCACAGGTTTTGTATTCTTATCTTAATTTCTAATATCTATAACACTCAAGTGATACATCACACGTTACACAATGTATATATTATCTATCTATCATCTATCTATATAATGTTATAGAGGACTAAGAAAGGGTAAGGCAGCCACAGGGGGTTCGAGGTCTGAACTGAGAGCAAAGACAGAGAGCAGATGTGAATGTAGAGTCACTGAAGGTGGTCAGATAAGTTTATGAACCAGCTGAAGAACTTGTTCAGGGCACAGAGCTGTCAAAGCACAGAAACTAATTCTAGGCCCAGGTCTGGATTGACAGCAGTTTCACATGTCAGCACGAGATGTCATCTTGAAGTGGTACTTGCGTGGTTGTTAGAGGCAGGAAAAACTGCCCTCTGCTAAAGCCTGCGGACAACAATCAGGTTTATTGCTGTGACTATTTTCTTGGGCAAGGCTCGTGATGAGTGACCAGGGGTCAGGGTACCACCTTGTCCAGTCTTGGTGTGTATCTCCTTTTATGGGTGTCAAGTGAGGGTTTTGCATTTGGTGTGGCTGATAAGCTCTCACGTCTGGTGTTCCTGATATGGTTTTTGACATGCCCATGCATCCCTGAGCTTTTATTTTGAAAAATTCAGGTGTGATCATCCTTATTAGCACTATTAATTTATTGATCAGTTTGTGCCTTACGGTTATGCTATGCAGATAGCGGTTGTTTACTTGTACCAACAAGGTATGAAGTCATTCCGCCTCAGAATCTAAACTCACAATGGAGTAGCTTATGACAAACTACTGCTTTACAAATGCAATAGCAAAGGTTTAGGACACAGACTGAAAACTGCTGTTCTACACATCAAGAGTAATTCAGAGCAGAGCACAGCCTGCTCTCCCCACACCGCCCCAGCACAGTGGTTCTCAGCTGTGACTTTATATTGTCATCACCTGGGAGGCTATTGTGAGTCCTCATGTGGCAACCCAGGTTCATAAAACCAGACCATCCAAGGGTAGCACCCAGGCCACAGTGTTTCCAAACCTCTCCAGATGATTCCACTGCAAATCCTGAGCTGAGAATCAGTTGCCCTTGGACGGAGTGGCACTTTCTTCCACTCTTCTAACGTTCTCAGTCCTGATTCCCCTTGGGAGGTGAATGCTTATGTTGGGGTAAGGAGGACTTTTGGTGATCTTACAGCAGAACTATTAGCAAATGAAAAACCCAGTCCCTGTTAACACAGCCCATTTTTATCTTATCCCTAGGAGATTTGGTTCAGGGGAGATCATTTTGAGCGAAGTCAAACTCCCCTGGGAAGCAGATTCATCATGTGGTCAGGTCCACAGGTCTGCGTTGGTCTGAGCTCTTTCCCCAGGGCTAGCCTGGGCTCTGGTACAGGGTAGTGCTCCATAAATATATGTGGAAAAATTAAATTATTTTTTGAGATTCCCTGTTTCCAACATTTAAACTTTTGGAGAAGAGATGGTGAATACATCAATGGAGCACTAAGCAGGCAGTTCTGATGCTTTTCACAGATTGATTCTGGGAGATGTAATATTTATGACTACAGGCTACTATCAGTGGATAGGAAGAGGAGGGTAACAGAAATATCTACACACTTAAGATTCCCAGACCCATAAGACAAAGCAAGCCAATCTGTTAAGTGACAGGGAATCTATCAAATGGAGAATAATTTTGCTGAATGTATGAACAATAAAAAATAAAATGCAGGGCAAACAGCATGCTGTGGCTCACATAATCCATCCCCGGGTCTCTACAGGGCATTGGATCCAGGACCCAATATGGATTTCAAAATCCACAGATGCTCAAGTCCCTTATATAAAGTGGCATAGTGCTTGCATATAACTTACACACATCTTCCCACATATTTTGTCTAGATTACTTTTTTATTTTTATTTTATTTTTTTAAAGAGAGAGAGAGAGAAGGACAGTGAGAGAAAGAGACAGAGAGAGAGAGAGAGAGAGAGAGAGAGAATCAATTTTTATTTAGTTTTTTCACATGGCTTTCCTTGCTCTGACACTTAGTTGTGCATGTGGGTGCTGGGGTTTGAACCTGTGTACTTGTACATGCAGGGCAAGCACCGTAACCGCTGAGCCACCGCTCCAGCCCCTCTAGATTACTTTTAATACCCCATAAAATGTAAGTGCTATGTAAATAGTTGCTGTACTCTGTTGTTTAGGGAATAATGATAAGCAGAAATGTCTACATGTTCGGTACAGATGAAATTTTTATTTTTGAATGTTTTCAACCAGTGTTTAGTTCGATCTATGGCTTTGGAGCCTGTGGATATGAAGGGCTGGCTATACTATGTTCACTCAGAGAACCCACCAGGCAATGAGTTTGCAATAGTCTATTCCCAGCCTAATAATTTCTGATCCGAATTTCAATTCCATAGGACATCAAATCAGCAATAAGAGTTTCTTACTTCCAGTCACTGATGTGGCAACAATGCAGATGGATCCTGTTCCTAGGTACACAGTTGGTATCACATAGCTCTCGTTCTAACAGAAAGGGCTGAACCATGCAAAGAGGAAATCTCTTCACTAGGCGGAACAAGCTGTGAAGTTTACTTTATCCAAAGAATATTTACATAATTCTGTTTGGCTTGCACCTCTTGTCTTAAGCGATTGTAGGTCCTATCTAAAAGCAAGCCTAAAAGTGTTTCAACCATGGTGCAGTTCTTTTTCATGTCTTTACAGTTTTTTAATATAAATCCAGTATATGTGTACTGTAAAAGTTTCTAAGCAATAAAAGAAATGTAAAGTTACTGAATACTTTTTGAATTTTGGAAGTAGTAACCACTTTGAAAGAAAAAGGTGGAAAACTTTTGAGGCTATCATTTAGTATGTAATTATGAGAAAATCTGTGAAAGAAAAAATTAAATATTAAAGAGGACAAGCACTTAATTGAAGAACTCATAATAATTGGAGTTTGTCCTGTCTTTTGTTTTATTTTTGTCCAGTTTACAACTATCAGATTTGCAACCATTTTATTTATCAAACAGCAAATAATCTTTTAATAGACATAAATGCATTCAATGCCACTTACTGGAAATATAAATATTCAGTGATATAACTTGTACAAAAGTATTTATCATGTATGTATATACATAGAACCAGTTTTTTTCTAACAAAAGAATTTAAAGCTTTAACTTTTTGTATTTGTAAAGATAAAAAGTAATGAAATTTATAGAGTGTTTTCTAAAAATTGGGAGGTTAATTGACATTTTAAAGAACATTTTACAGCCTCAAACTTCAAAAATCTTTATAGTAAGAATACTAAAACCACCCATTCCATTTTCCTTAAAAATCATGTATATTTATCCAAGCTATTAGCAATAAGTTTGTAAGATCAGGAATGTTAAAATGTTAACCTTTTTCATTGAAATCTCCCTCCGGTGGGCAGCTTCTTTCCCCGCAGTGACTCTGGAGTGAATTGTGCAGTCTAATCAGCAGGGTGATGTATGAAAAGTGCTGTCACCAATGCTTCATGATGCCTATTAGTTTACTCTCAGCTGATGAAAGAAGGAAGATTACTTACCAGTGCGATTACCTTAACGGTAGCCCAGCTTTCCCTCAAGTACTAACAGGTCATGGTGACATGTCCTTTCAGTGTTCTACAGAACAAAGGCCATGCAAGGATCATTTGGAGAAATGGAATTTGATTCAGTATTTACTATTTATTAAAGTTTCCAGATTTAGTGAAGTTGCATGTTAATTTGGAGATTTTTCTCTGGTAAAGAAACAATTCCTGTTCTGTGGAAATGATCCATCAGATGGCGGTTGATGTCCCTGTTTGACATTAGCTAGGTTTGTATACAACCCAGAGATCTTGTCTTAATATTGTCAAAAATTACTCAGCTTCTCAGGTGCTCATGGAGTCAGTTTTCCTATCTTACCAGTTTCCTCATTAATTAATGAGTTGAACAAAATCTTTGTCATATGTTTATATGTAAGAGACTGTCATACCTTATAAACTTTTGAAAGTTCTATTTGATCAGTTGTGAAGGTCAAGCACCCTTGATGGAGCCAAAGCAACTCCTGAGCATGCATATCTCACCTCTGAAGTGAGTGGCAACATGACTTTAGCTTTTCTGACTTTCTAGATCTTTCTCCCTTTCTACTGAATTTGTTTTTGTTTCTGGTTTGCACACATTCAATAAATTATTCTTTGTTGGCAGCTGCACTAATTGGGGATTCATTTTTATGATCTAGGTGATTTCTGTTGGATGAATAATGAAGACCTGTTCTCTGTTGGGTGAGAGATGACAGAGTATGCTATTTATCAGTCTTTTTTATTTTTTTGTTTTGTTTGGTCTGTTTGTCTACATGCAATCTCAGATCGCTGAAGAATTTCATGATCAGTGGACAAGAACAAAACTCTTTGATTTTTTACACCTGTGACTAATGTAAATTTGAAACTAAAAACTCTCTGTATTTGCATGTCTGCATCTGTAATTGCAAAAGGTCTTTACCTTTCATTGTGTAAGCAGGAAATAGTTCCTAACTCTGGAAGGTATTAGTAAACTAGATTATAATGTATAATTAAGAGTGTTGTTCTGATTGACTTATAGAGATAATCATGAATTAAATATTCTCCTAATCTAGAAAATAGAATGAACCTCCTGCACTTCAAATGTGCTAGAATTTTAAGAAAAAATGGTTGTTTTTCTAGAAACCACTATCTCAGAAACATTTTACAAATCCAAGTTTACTTAATGGTCAGTCTTTGAACAAATTAGCCTAATTTACTAATTTGGTTCTCTACAATATTAGCTAAGTATCTTTTTTTTCTTTTCTTTTTAATTTTTTAATTAAGGAGTTGAGTTATTATACAATCATAAATGCATATAAAGTAACAATATGATATATATTCTTTTTAAAAATTTTTTTTTAAATTTTTGAACAACCATACAAGATTTAACAAAATAATATAAAATGTGTATAGATTCTGGATATTACAATTACCCCCAGGAGTGCCCCCCCAATTAGCCACCCTTATCCCTCCCTTCCCCTTCCCACAATATCTCTAAAAAAGGATTATGTTGTATAGCATTACATCTTATCTGGATTTAACACATGATAATAGACCAACTTTCTCACTGGCCAGGGTCTAGTCCCAACCTCCACAGATGAGTGGAGACAAGCGACCATTAGTTCTCTGGGTTAAGCTGATTTTACTCAGCATAATTTCTTCCATAGCCATCCATAGCTAAGTGTCTTTACCCTGAGATTATCAATATGAAGTGTGATTCCAGCAAACATTTAAGTTATTGAATTAAAATTTAGATTTGTTACCTCAGAAAGAGACTAATTTGAATTTCTTAAACTTTTTATATTGGCTTACTGATTAAGATTAAATATTGCTACCTAATGTTTAAGATTATAAAGCTATAAATTTGTAATCAACTAAATTGAATCATGATCTTGACAAACTTCTAACATCACTGGTAATTATGTTTGATGGTTTGTCAACTTAAACATAATTTCCAAGATCCTTAAGTAACTTAAAACTTGAATTAATAATAAATTATGAAAGAATAATTATTGGATACCTATATTATTTCCAAATAAGATAGACTATTAAAACATTGATTCTTAAACATAATTTTAGGTTTATATACTTTTGGTTCTTATTTTCATATGCTGTAGATTGTTTCTATCTCTGGAAAACATTAATGAATGAATGTTAGTTTTCACTACTAATGAAGTTCAAGAGATATATGTGGCTGTAGAGAGTTGTATATTCATGAACTTCTTTCTCTCCCTGTTACAATTCTCTGCCCTCATAGTTCTCAATTTACCTCCTAATTTTCTCCACAAAATAGAAATACTAGCTTAATTAAAAATTAGCATTACTGTAGCTGATATATTAGTGGAATGTGGCAGACAAATACAATACAACTGTGCCCATGCTTTTTTTTTTTCCTCAAGAAAAAAGTAATTTTGACCTAACTGAAAGTGGCAGGTTCTAGAACACAGAAGAGAGGCAGGAAAGATAAACCCTGAGGGTCAATAACAAACTGTAGGGGAAAGGAGGAAGGAGTTTTATTTCCCTTGATTTATAATACCTGTCTGAAGAGAAGCTATGTAATGTGTTAGCATTTTGGCAAATACCTATCAGTTTTGATAGCCTTAGAGACAAGGTGACTGAAGGGAAAATAAACCAGTTTTTAGAATTTTTACTAGCAAAGTTTACATCACAGCAAAGTTAGAATTTGATTTTCTCTCTGTTAAAATGATAAAGTGGTCTTGGCGCTCTATTCAATAAGAGTAAAAGTTATTCTTTACCTTTTGTGTAATCTTTTCAGGTAGCAGAAATTCCAGGACTCATTGGAGTAATTTCTTTGCTTTGTATTGACTTTAACATGTCCTGATACATTATTCCATTATCCTATCAGACCATAACACCATGAACTTAGCAATCAACAGCAAAAATCATAACAGAAAGCACACATATTCATGGAGATTGAATATTACCCTATTAAATGAAGAATGGATCCAAGAAGACATGAGAGCAGAAATCAAAAAATTCTTGGAAGAAAATGAGATGAAGACATAATATATTGAAACCTCTGGGACAGCACTAAGGGGAAAATTTATAGCATTGAATGCCCACATTAAAAATGAAGAGAGATCCCAAATAAATAAGCTCATGCTCCATCTCAAAGCCATACAAAAGGAAGAACAATCTAACCCCAAAGCCAGCAGAAGACAGGAAATAATCAAGATCAGAGCTAAAATCAATTACATTGAGAATAACAACAACAACAACAAAAAAAATAAAAAGAATTGACAAAGCAAAGAACTGGTACTTTGATAAAATAAATATGATGGATAGACCCCTAGCCAAACTCACTAAAAGAAGGAGAGAAATGAAGCAAATCAATAAAATTTCCAATGAAAAGGGAACAATCACCACTGACCCCATGGAAATCAAATGAATTATAAGATCATATTTCAAAAAACTATACTCCTCTAAATTAGATAATCTGGAAGATGTGGACAAAGTTCGAGACACATACAACATCCCTAAATTGACACAGGTCAATACTGAATTCCTAAACAGCCCAATAACAGGCACACTGAAATCCATACAGCACTTAAAAGCCTTCCAAAGAAGAAAAGCCTAGGACCTGGTGGTTTACCTGCTGAGTTTTATCGCACTTATGAGGAGGAGCTAATACCTCTATTAAGTTATTCCAAGAAACTGAAAAGGAAGGAATTCTCCCACTTTTTATGAAGTAACCATGACTCTGATACCAAAACCCAACAAGGACACATCAAAAAAAGAAAACTACAGACCACTATCCCTGATGAACCTGGGTGCAAAAATTCTTAAAGTTCTAGCAAACTGTATTCAAAAACATATCAAGAAGATAATCCATCATGATCAAGTGGACCTCATTCTAGGTATGCAGGGCTCATTCAACATATGCAGATTAATTAATATAATTCATCACTTAAACAGAATTAAGGAGAAAAACCATATGATCATCTCAAATGATGCTGAAAAGGCCTTTGATAAATTTCAGCACCCTTTTATGTTCAAAACTCTAGAGAAGATAGGAATCAAAGGAACTTATCTCAACTATGTTAAGGCTATATATGTCAAACCCTCAGCTAGTATAATACTAAATGGAGAAAAGCTGAAAGCATTTCCACTAAATTCGGGTATAAGACAAGGCTGTCTGCTTTCACCACTTTTATTCAATATAGTTCTTGAGACCCTAGCTGAAGCATTCAGGCAAGAGAAGGAAATCAAAGGGATAATAATAGGAAGAGAGGAAGTCAAACTCTCCCTTTTTGCTGACAATATGATCCTTTATTTGGAAGATCCAAAAAACTCAACCAGAAAGCTGCTTGAACTTATTAACAGATTTAGCAAAGTGGCAGGCTACAAGATCAATACCCATAAATCAATAGCTTTGCTATACACTAAAAATAATAGGACAGAAGAAGAAATCAGGAAATTGGTCCCATTCACAATACCCTCCAAAAGAATAAAATACTTGGGAACTTGGGAATTAATCTAACAAGGGAAATCAAAGATCTCTACAATTAAAATTATCAGTCATTGAAGAATGAAATCCAAGATGACCTAAGAAGATGGAAAGATGCTAAATAGAAACTTCTCAACAGAGGACATTGAGCAAGCCAATGAATACATGAGAAAGTGTTCTAAATCACTAGTAATCAGAGAAATGCAAATCAAAATTACATCACTCCAATCAGATTGGCAAAAATGAAGAATATAAACAATAATAGATTCTGGAGGGGTTGCCATATGATCCAGCTATCCCTCTCCTGGGTATTTTTCCAGGGGAGTTAGACTCAGCACATTACAGTGACATAGCAAAATCTATGTTCATAGCAGCTCAGTTTACAATAGCTAAATTATGGAACCAACCCAGATACCACTCAATGGATGAACGGATCCAAAAGCTGTGGTATATATATACCATGGAGTTCTACTCAGCAATTAGAAATAATGATATTGCAGCCTTTGAAAGTAAATGGATGGCGATGGAAGAGATCATGCTGAGCCAAGTTAGCCTAACCCAGAGAGTCAAGGGTCGAATGTCTTCACTCATCTCTGGAGGCTGGAGGTAAACCCGGGACTGTGTGAAAGGCAGTCAATCTCATGTATTAGACCCAGCAAGGAGTAGCAACTCATAATCTAGTGAAATCATAGATATGTATCAGGAAGGACTGGGGAGGCAGCTGGTGGGGAGGGAAGAGGGAGAGAGTGTGGGGATAAATCTGATTTAAAAATATATACATATCATATTGTTACTTTGGATGCAAAAGAAAAAAGAAAAAAAAAAGGAAAAGTAGGTAGGCTGAATCAATCAGATTTGTTTGGTAGTCTCCATTTCTTAATTAGTTCAATATCATGGAAAGACATCAGAAACCATGCTCAAATTTCCTGAAGTTAATAAGTTTGTATGGGCCAAATACTATTAATATAAATATTTCAGATATTATACATTTTATGGAAAGATTGTGGAGATTTGTTAATACCCTTAATTGTCTGTAATATATTCTTACCCTCAGGGGAAATAATCAATTGTGTATGGAATAATTTATGCAAAATATCACAATAGAGAATTTTTCTGCTTTCTGATATTGTCATTATATGAATCTAGTGAGTCATTCAGTTGTTTTTTTTTTTTTTTTTTTTAAAGAGAGAGGGACAGTGAGAGAGACAGAGAAAGGGAGAAACAACTTTATTTAGTTTTTCACATGGCCTTAGTTGCTCTAACACTTAGTTGTGTACATGGTGCTGGGGTTTGAACCTGGGCCCTTGTGCTTGCCAGGCAAGTGCCGAAACCACCCAGCCACCGCTCCAGCCCCGTGAGTCATTCACTTTTACTATCATTTCTGATTTTATTGGATGTGGGTCTGAAGGTTTGGCTCTGTGCTCAGATCCTTTAAGTAAAAGGTGTGTTAAATACTCTTAACTATTTTTTTTCAATTTTTTGTTAATTTTAGTTTTTCATGTGGCTTTTGTTGCTCTGACACTTCATTGTGTACATTGTTCTGGGGGTTGAACTTGAATCCTTGTGCATGCTGGGCAAGCACTGCAACCACTGAGCCACTGCTCCAGCCCTACTCTTAACTATTGATGCTGTGAAGAACAAACTCTGGATACATGCTTGGCCGCAATCATTTAAACGTCCTTCAAAGACTGTATGTTAGATTGAGTCAGAATTTCTGGATTCCAAAATTCCAAAGATTCTTTTCTATTCAGGTGTATTTTATGATAGTCCACTATTTGACTCAAGGTCCCAGGAAACAAAACTTAATTATATGGAATGGAATAAACTGATGAGGAAAATTGTTATTAAAATTCTATTATTTGTATTATTTTTGATGCTTTATTCTTATGGATAGGTGAAGAAACCCTTTTTCTCTATCATCTTAAGCTATTTATAACCTTCAAGTTTTTAGACTATCCATAGTATGCTGAAATGAAACACTTAAAAATGGTATCTGAGGGGCTGGAGTGGTGGCTCGGAGGTTACAGCTCTTGCCTGGCATGTGCGAGGACATGGGTTCGAACCCCAGCACCATGTACACAACCAAGTGTCGGAGCAACGAAAGCCACATGAAAAACTAAATAAAACTGATTTTCTCTTTCTCTCTTGCTGTCCCTTTCTCTTAAAAAAATGGCATCTGATTTTCATGAATGTCTTCAGAATTGAGAAAGAAATACCTTTAGTGAGTCTCCTTACTTTTCATGACAAAATCATTCTTTGCATAGATTTAATGAGAATTTTTTCTTATTTTTCCAAGACATAAACGGACAAATATGTTATTCAACCAAAGTCAAACTCAAAGAGTCATATTTGAGAATGATGCTACTAACCAGGCATAAAAAGTTCCTATTAAGGAAAGGGAGAGTTTTTATATGTGGAGCCAATGTTTACAAAGCCATTCCCTCACTGATCTTGGTGCCTGTACCATACCCCAAGCTTACTGGTGCTGAGGAAATTAATTTCCTGAAAATCCAAGAACTTCAGAAAATTTTGCAGGCCTCAAAAAGGGAGGAATTTATACCAATTTATTGATACCATATAGGTGAAATCTAGTGGAAAGAGTTTTCTGGATGTAGGCCCCTAGCCTTGGGACAAAAAAGCAAAGAATTCAGGCTTTTAAAAGTCCGAGATTCATTATGAAAATTGCTGAATATAAGATAAATTCTGGTATGTTAGTTCCTAAATAATGTAAGGTTCTAGATTTGCAGAGAGAACTTGAGGCTTATATAGTTAAATTGCTGCATGGAGATAAATAATCAGGTCAAACCTAACATGACCAGTCTTTTATGTGATCAGAATAATATTTGGATGTTATTTATGATTCTAAGCCAGAAGACTGCCAAAAATATTATTTGAAACTTGAAAATAAAGAAACAAAGGAGAAAGGAAGTGCATTCTTTCAATGCCATACTGGGGAAAGGGCCATCCAAGAACAATTAAAATGAAGGCCCAGAACCAGCAGCATCAGAATCACTTGGAAAATTGTTAGAATTGAAAATTCTTGGGTCCTAACCCAGATGGACTGAACCAAAAACTCTGGGGCTGGCATCCAGCAATCAGAATTTTTTCTTTTTCAAGAAAGTGGGAGAGAGAGAGAGAGAATTTCTTTTTTGTTTTTGAGAAAGAAAGAGAATCAATTTTATTTAGTTTTTCATGTGACTTTCATTGCTCCAACACTTTGTTGTGTATGTGGTGCTGGGGTTCAAACCAGAGTCCTCATGCGTGCTAGGAAATCACCGTAACCACTTAGCCACACTGCTCCAGCCTTGAGAATAAATTTTATTTAGCTTTTCATCCCCAACACTTAGTTGTATATGTGGTGCTTGGGTTCAAACTCAGGTCCTTGCGTATGCCAGGCAAGCGCTCTAACCATTGAGCTACTGCTCCAGCCCAGAAATCTATTAAAATTCTATTTTAATGAGCACTTCAGATATTCTGATATACATCTGATAAAGTCTGAAAGCCATTGATCTAGGTGAATGTACTTAGTTCAACTCAATGTTTTATAAATTAAATGTCTCAGATTTAATGAAGTTATATGTAATCTTGTTTATTTCTTTTCTATAGAGATAAACAATTTCTGTTCAGTGAAAAGGATAACTTCAAAGGCTATGACTTATGACCCTGTTGGAAATTAGCCAGATTTGCATTTAACTCAGAAATTTTACACAGACATGACCTAAACTATATTGCTTTTAAAATGCTCTTGGAATTAGTTTTTTTTAATTCAGAAATTTATTTGTTGAACAATCACATAAGCTTCTAATGAAATAATATGTGTATAGATTCTGAAAATTAGATTTACCCCCAAGAGCCGCCCCAATTACCCACCCTTATCCCTCCCCTCCCCTTCCCAAAACATCTCTAAAAATGTATTAGGTTATATGACATTACACCTTGACAGCATGTTGGTTTCCTCACTAATTAATGAGTGAAAAAAAATCTTCAGCAGGTGTTCATTTTATATTTATATGACAAAAATGGTTTTTAACTTTTCAAAATAATTCTTTATCAATGTATTTCACACTGTAACTATGTGGCAATGAGTCTCAAGAGTAGGCAGTAACTCATGGCAAAACCAGGTCTGTTCTTGCTCAGTGTTTAATCATGGCATAAAGGACAGTGTGTGGTACAGAAACTTCAAATGAATATTTGTGCAGTCAACAAACACCACCTAAAAGTACTTGTTTTTTTTTTTATAAAGAAAGAGGGACAGTGAGAGAGACAGAGAAAGAGAGAAAGAACTTTATTTAGTTTTTCACATGGCCTTAGTTGCTCCAACACTTAGTTGTGTACATGGTGCTGGGGTTTGAACCCGGGTCCTCATGCTTGCCAGGCAAGCGCCAAAACCGCTGAGCCACCACTCCCTCTCAAAGTACTTGATTTTTAAAAGAGGAATTTTATAAATTTTTCTTAATATCACACCTGTTAATTAACTTGTGTTACTGTTTCTTAAGGGATTTTTCTGGGTTTTGTTATAAAAGACCCTAAGGCTAAAAGACGGTAGAATTGCAAAGGGGAACATCTTTCAAGATCTTTTTTGAGATCAGTTGGCTATCAACCTGGAGTCAGAATAGGACTGATGTGGTTATTCTAGGTTCGACCTTGGTTCAGTTGTTCAGTTGCTCTTCAGCAGTGGGAAACACAGTCACAACCAATACTCACTATGATGTGCCAGGATTGACCACTGGATTTTGTTACTATACAATATAAACAAGAACCAATAATTCATGAATACATCCCATTAACAAGAAAAGGACCCAAATGGAAGGATGAATGGTTTTAGGTATGTCCATCAACATTACTAGAAAATCTGACTAAAGTATATGTCTTAGAATTAATATTGTTAAAATGAATTACCCAAAGCAGCATACCAAATGCAATTCCTATCAAATTGCCAATAACATTCTTCACAGAATTAGAAAAAAATAGTCCTAAAATTCCTTTGGAAGAATAAAAGACCCAGAATAGCCCAAGCAATTTTAAGCCAAAAAAGCAATGCAGGAGACATTACAATGTCTGACTTCAAATTATACTACAGAGCTATAGTCACAAAAACTGCATGGTACTGGAATAAAAACAGACACATAAATCACGGTACAGAATAGAAGACACAGAGACAAGCCCACACATATAGAGTCATCTGATCCTTGACAATGGTGCCAAAAACATACACTGGAGAAAAGACAGCCTTTTTACCAAATGGTGCTGGGAAAACTGGTTATTCACATATGGAAGAATAAAACTAGAACCTTATCTCTCACCTTGCACAAAAATCAACTCAAAATGGATTAAGGACCTTGGAATTAAACCAGAAACTATGCAACTCCTAGAAGAAAACACTCCAGCTTTTAGGCATAGGCAAGGAGATTCTCAATAGCACCCCTAAAGCGTAGGAAATAATGCCAAAAGTTAATAAGTGGGACAGCACCAAATAAAAAGCTTCTGCACAGCAAAGGAAACAAAAGAAACAAATAGAATATGAAGAGAGAAGCCACAGAATGAGAATCTTTGCTAGATACTCTTCTGACGATTCATATCTAGAATACATAAAGCACTCAAAAAACTTTACACCACAAAATCAAATAACCAAATTGATTAACGGCCTAATGAACTAAGCAGATACTTCTCAAAAGAATAAATACAAATGATCAACCAATACATGAGAAATGTTCAACATCATTACCAATTAGGGAAATGCAAATCAAAATTACAGAGATTTGATCCCAAACCAGTTAGAATGGCAGTCATTAAGAATACAAATAATAATAAATTCTGGAGAGGATGTGGAGAAAAAGGAACAATTTTACACTGTTGGTGGGACTTTAAATTAGGATAACCACTATGGAAATCAGTATGGAGGCTCCTCAAAAGACAGGAATGGAACCATCATGTGACCCACCTATATCATCTCTCAGTATTTAGCCTAAAGAATTAAAAGTCATTTTACTACAGTGATACATGCATACCTGAGTTTATGGCAGCACAATTCACAATAGCCAAATTATGGAAACAGCCTAGGTGTCCACAAATGGATGAATGGATAAAGAAAATGAATATATATATATATATATATATATATATATATATACACATATACATACACACAATGGAGTTTTATTCAGCCATAAATAAAAATGAAATTATGGTATTTGCAGGAAAATGGACAGAGCCAGAGCCTGTCAAGTTAAGTGAATTAAGTCCTACTCAGAAGAAGGTCATATGCTTCCTCTCATCTGTGGAAGCTAGAGAGGAAAAAGGAAAACAAAGTCTGGGGTGGATTTCCTAAAAATGAAAGGGAGATCAGTAAAAGAACGGGATCAGGGTGTGATAGAAGGAAAATGCTGGGGATTGATATTATCCGAATTATATTTCATATTGTGTGCATGTATGAATATGTAACAAAAATTCCACCAATATGTTCAAGTATAATGAACCAATAAAACATGTGGAAAAATAAAGTATATGCCTTACTGACAATGGGTGAAGCATTAGGACCATTTTCACATACTGCGTGAGAATATCTATCGATTTTCTCTTCCTCCTGGTTTTCTCTTAGGCAGCCTTTGCCTCTTGCATTCCAGGTGATCTGGGGGTAATGGAGGATTATTAAGCCATCTTCATACAGTGGTACATTCTCAGCTCATCATAAACAAATTTCTGCCTCTTGGGAATTTAAGTCCTGAGCTGAATAATAAAAAGTTTGAACTTGAACATTATAATAGCAGCATCCAAAATGAATGGCCATGTTTTCCTGTCCAAGACTCTTAGTGCCATTCCTCAGGACTGTCTGCTTCTTCAGTTTTTCCTTCCTTTCTGCATCTCTCCCTTAATTCTCTTTTGCTTATTATCCAGATCAAGTTTATGTGGCTTACAACCACAGTATTATTAAACTGATATAACATCTATTTTTCCAGATGAAATGACTTAATCAAGTCCCACACTCAAGTGTTTAAATCAACCTCTAGCCCCTGGCTTTCTCTTCTAGATTTTGGTGAAAGATAAGATTATAGTGCTTCATTTATTTTTTTATTGGTGCAACATAGTCTTACATAGTGAAGGGGTTTGTTGTTATGCATTTAAACATTTGCACATAATGACAAGGTAACTTGAACCTAATCCTTACCCAGGATCCCTCAACCCACACCCACTCCCTGGTTTCATACTTCCACTACATTCTTCCCAATTACAGATATTAATGTGTATATACAAATATAATAATTGCTTAAAATTTTATAGTTTTAAATGCCTGTAGGAGTATTATTTAGTTTCTTGGGGAATAAAACATACCATAGAGTATTTATAGTCCCCCTTTCCCTCCCCATTTTTCTCCCCTCCCCTTCTTCATAACTAGTCTTCCCCCAGATCATGTGTTATTTCAACTTTGGTGAGAATATTATATAAACTTGACTATCTTTCACACTATCCTTAGTTTACTCTAGCTTTCACCTGAAAGAAAACATTTGACCTTTGAATTTCTGAGTTTGGCTTATTTCACTCAGCATAATGTTTTCCATTTCATCCATTTACCTGCAAAAGCCATGATTTCATTCTTTCTAATAGTTTAGAGCTCCATTGTGTGTGTGTGTGTGTGTGTGTGTGTGTGTGTGTGTATCTACCTCATAGTTTTTGGATCCATTCATCTAGTAAAGGGCATCTGGGTTGTTTCCATAGTTTAGCTATTGTGAATTTTGCTGCTATAAACATTGATGTAGTTGTGTCAATATAATATGCTGATTTTATGTCTTCTGGGAAAATACCAGGAGTAGAATAGCTGGGTCATAAGGTGGTTCCATCTCTACTTTTTTTGAGGAGTCTCCATACTTCCTTCCAGAGTGGCTGTACTAGTCTGAACTCCTACCAACAATATAGAAGTGTTCCTTTCTCCCCAAAACCTTTCCAGCATCCGTTATTGAAAAATAATGGAATTGATGCGGGGTTTTTGAGATGAGGCTGGATTCTCTGCTCCCGCTGGTGAATGGAGTCTGGGCCTCTACAGATTCTAGCAGCCAAAATAGCCCGTTTCTAGTGTTTGCAGCCATTCCCAGTTAAAACTGGGAATTTGGGCTGGCTGCAGGTGTCTGCAGCTGAAAGTGTTAGCAATTCTCCAGCTAAAAGCTGGGTGATGCAGCTCTTGGTGTGGTGGAAATTCATCCCGGGAATTCGGCGCCAATCTTCTGGGTTTTTTGTCTCATGAATTTGAAGAATAAAATCCACGGACAACCATGGAAGGAGGAGTAAAAGGAGTAGGATTTATTTAGGAAGAAGAGCAGAGACTCCACAAAGCGGAGGGGTACCTGGAAGCAGGACACCGTCTAATGGAGGTTAGGCCAGGGGTTATATAGATTTGGGGTATGAGCATAATTAATATTCATGCAAAGCAGGCATTGAGAAATGCATCAACCCCATTGGTTAAAATCTATGTAAAACAGGCATTGAAACTGGTCAGGAACACTATTGGTTAAAACAAAGGTGGCAAATACTTCCTAGTATCCACCTGTGACCACCCTCATCTCTTAGTCAGGGACTAGGGTGAGCCTCTAGGTCTTTTTGCATTTGAAGGCCCTGAGCACGCCCTGTCAATCACTCTCTGCCTCTACCAGCTAGCTCTTGGATAGGGGCCCTCTGCCCTGACCACCTAGCCATCTCACTGTCTCTCCTAATCTGTCAGAATGCTTCATAAATGTGTGTCATCCTCGTGCAGGGGCCATGCTAATCATGCACCGTTCCAATGTTAGTACATGTGCTGCCAAAGTGGGCACTACAGTGCTTCTTTAGTGAATTAAAGAGCATCTCACTTGTATTGAAGAACTGACTTCTTTGTCATGGAGAACTTTTCCTTCTAAAAAACTTATTTACAAGAGAAAAATATTCTAAGCATACTTCTAGAAATGACAATTAATAAATCTCTGTTGATTGACTTATAGGACAGAAAATTTAAGTTAAAAATCATGACATTTGTAATCATCATATAATTAAAAAAACTAGAATGCAAACTGAAAGAAAAAGCACTTTATTTATTTATAACATTATTTTGTAAACAATCACACTGTGCACTTTTTAATTTAACAGTAACATTTTTTCCTTATGACTTTATAGTAAACCCTATGTAAAGTCAATGAATTAATATAAGAGTGAAGATGAATAGGGCAGAATAACTTCTGAAAGTGTCAGATTACAGCGCTTGATACAAAGACAGATAACTATCTGTATCATAAAAATTTACATGCCACAAAAACATTAATTTATAATTTTAAATATACAGTAAAACATATTTATAAAAAAGGATAAACATTAATTTTTACTATAAACCAGTGAATTACTCAGAGGAATATTTATTAAAACTTACTAAAAAATCAGAAAATATTGCAACTGAGGTAAAAATTTTTAAGTAAACAAAACTATCATTTATAAGGACCAAAAAGTGAATAGAAGGGCAGACATTTTCTGGGGACTATGTCACTCCTTGATATTTTGAAGCAGCTTCAACAAATGTGACTCAATAACCTGTTGAACTAGGACAGATAGGTAATCAAGATCACAGCATATAGATTACAAAATTGTTTTCCTGAAATAATTTCCAAGCAGGATACACTCATAATCTGAGGGCTATTAATGCAATGAAATACTTAAAGTACTTAAGTCAGTCACTGAAAGTTATTGTCCAAGTTACTGAACTTTCTATGTCTGGGTGTTTTTTTTTTTTTTTTTTTTTTTACTGTTTAAACTGAAGTAGAATCCAGAGTACAAGAGTGTTCTAGAAGTAATTTGCTATGCAAAATATTAAATAAATCTTTAAACAGGTGTGCACTTATCCTCCAGTAACTAATTATTTGGGTTGATAAAAAAAGTACAGTGAACAAACTAATTTCTCAACTTGTCGGAATTTGTTTATTTTGCCCACAGTTAAAAGCATGTGTCAGGAGTTAGGGAAACATGCAACCACTTATGACTACAAATGATGAAATACTGGCTTATGCTAAAGTGCTTTACTGAAAGGAAACCTGAGAGTTCTAAAATACTTACCACTTCTGTAGCCCAGGGCTACAGCTAAATCCATAGAATTATATCCCGAGTCAGTTTCAATTGTTGGGTCAGCTCCATTTTCTATACCAAAATAGAAAAATCTACATATGTAAAATGAAAACGTGGATATGTTTATCTAATACTGGCTCATGTGCAAATATCTGGAGAGATTTTCAGCCTATTTGAAGGGTATTTTCAGAATGGTCTTGCAAAGTGCAGAGCATCCTGGGTATACAGAATTCACTTGGGTGGGTTGGAGGGAAGAATTTCAAAAAGGCATCCCCTGCAGTAGGTGAAACTCAGAAAACTAAAAACAAAACTTATGCATAGACATTGTAGAGAGAGAATACTATGACCCCCAATTCAAATGTGATTTAAATGTAACCCTAAATGAAAGCAGCAAGGAAAAAAGCTCTAACTGGAGATGTGGTATTTGATGGAGCTACTTCTCTCATGGGCATCTCTGTGGTTAACAGGTGCTCCAGGTGTGAACACCACCAGGATTAACGTATTTAACAACAAATAATGATCATCCTGACTAATACCAAGAAAGGCTAGACTGAAAAAAACATAGTTCTTGCAAGACATTTTCAAACTATGGAAATGATCCCTGAAAGCCTAGTCTTTTGCAAGATATTTTCTTAATAATTTTCATTTTCATCTGCTTACCTAAGAGCATCTTTACACATTTCACATGATTCCCATGTACAGCATAAAGCAAAGGTGTCCCTCCATTCTGCAAAACGAAAAAGTTTTTCAGAGTAAGCAAAAGTCAAATACTGCTGTAGGACGTTTTACTAAGAATTGGCATGCTAAAATAGTTTAAGATAATTTTAATATTTTGTAAAGAATACTTAAGTCAAAACTAATAATCAAATTTATGATATTAACTTGTTGTTCAATGTATTTATTTAAATAAATACAATTTTTCTAGGTGCTTAATCAAATCTATTATCTTTCCCCCAACCAAATAAATTCTAGAATTTGTTACAGTAGTTTTAAATTCAGTATCACAGACTCACCCAGTCATATTCATTTACATCAACTCCACAATCAAGCAGCATTTTGACAATATCTGTGTAGCCTTTACTACAGGCCAATGACAGTGCACTTTCTCGACCTTTTCCTAAAAGTTGGGGGTCGGCACCCTGGCATAGGAAGTTGAGATAAAAGACTTTCAGTGAATTTAAACAAAAATGTTGTTATTCCTGTCAATAACAGTTACAGTTCAACACTAAAGTCAGGTAATGTTCTGGGGTTAACATGGAAACAATGGAAATTATTATTCATGGATGCTCTTGTTATTGAGATTGTCTGAATGAATGCCATCTTTCTTCTATCTCATGCCTAACTACCCTTGCACTCTGGAGTCAAGTCTCGGCTCCTCCACCAAGCCTACTCCTCCAAGGCTGACTGTTCTTTTGTTCCTGTTGTACTCGGGGTGGAGGGGCTGGACCTGAAATTGTTTCTCACTGTTTCATGTATGATTAGCATTGCTTTCCCAACTAGATCTAAGTTCCATGGAAATATGAAAAGCATTAAAAATTCTTTTGTATCTTCCATAATTACATCTAGCTGGTTGGAGATACAAAATCTTTACTGAAGACTTAACTGAACTTAAGTAACTATACATATACATTTTCTGAGGCATTTTCCTTACATTCTGAAGTAGAAACTCTACCACAGCTATTTGCCCGTGTGCTGCAGCCCACATCAGAGGAGTAAATCCTTCTTCGTCCGTGTGATTGATAACATTTTCTATTTAAAAGAAAAGCAATTTTTGTGATCTAATTTAACCACCACATATTCATATCACTATGAAATCACTGGCATTCCAAAAAGTTGATTATATGGCTCAATGAAGTTCACTTGTGCTGACTTTTGATTGCCTAAACCCTATTATGGTATTTCAATTGGAACCCTGATTGTATTAAAATGTGCCTCAAGGTACACAGTTGGGATCATAAAGTATATTCTTTAAAGAATAAACTACCAGATAATGACATAATGCAAGCAAGGCAATCAACAAAACACTGGTCTTAGAATCAGGAGATCCTGGTTCTGTCACTTTCTAGCAGTGTGGCTCTGGGCAAGACAACTTCTTTAATACATAGAATACTTTGTTTGCCTCAATGTGTAGCTGGATCACAACAAAAATGAAATTATTTGATAGCCCTTAGCATTACATAAATAAAAGCTACTATAAAAACTCCAAAATCTTACAAAAGCCATCTACTCCACAGCTGTTACTGCCTACAAACTTCTCATTTATGTGGTTTGGTAACATAATGTAACATGAAGACTGAATGATCTGAAATAGAGTTATCACACAATTCTACTTTGAACCCCATTTTATTCTCTAGACTTCGTCCAGTAGTTGTAAATTCCACAGATCTTCCCCTAAATTATTTAGTAGAATGAAAATGAAATCTCCAAATAGTTATAAACAGAAATACAATGAAATCTTATAAAAATGACATATTAAGAAAAATAAAACTCAGATCACACTCCCTGTATTCAATAAACAATGTTGGAACAACCGCTTAACTTTTTGAAAAAAATGAAAATTACATTTTTTTCCTTGATCTTTATTTTACCTCATTACACCAAAACATTCCATATTAATCAGATTGAAATGTTAAAAAAAGGAAATCACAGAATTCTAGAATAGATGAGTTCATTTATAATCCTTGAGTGGGAAATATTTTTGAAGCAAGATGTAAAACTCAGAAGTCACAAACAAAAAAATAATTTGCTATTTCAAAATATCAAGCCTTGCTGGGCACGGTGGCTCATGCCTATAAACCCAGTGATGGGAGGCTAAGGCAGAGGGATTGCAAATTTGAGGCCATTGTTGGAAATTCAGTAAGACCTTGTCTCAAAAGAAAATTTTTTTAAAAAATGGGCTGGGGATACAGCTCAGAGGAAGAATGCCCTTGGGTTCAATCCTTAGTAGTGCCAAAAAAAATTTTTTTTAAGCCTTTGTTTGAAAGTATCATAAAACAAGTCAAAGTCAAAATGACAAACTGAAACTATATGAAACATAAATAGTGAAAAGCTAATTTCCTTAATTTAAATAACTCATATATATCAATGTATCACAGGCAGTTTGTACACAAAGAAATTCAGACATCTTAATTTTGAAAATATAAATTAAATTACTGTGAGATACTATTTTTCATTCATGCATTTGTGAAAATTAAGTTCTGATAATATTCTGTGTCAGTGAGGGTATGTACAAATAGAAACTCTAACTCTGGTATGAGGACAAACATCCAGAGATATAAATATATTGATATATGTATAAATAAATAAATTTAGGGCTGGTGTGTAGTTCAGTGGTAAAGTGCTTGGCTAGCATTCACAAGGCCCTGGGGTTAGATTCTAGTATTCAAGAAAAAAATATACTTTTTGACCCAACAAATATACTTGTGCAAATTTACCCAATGGGTATTATTTAAAAGAATACCAATATTATCATTTAATAGGAAAAATTTTCAATCAATTACCACCAGGGTGAATAGTTAAAAAAATTTTTTAAATGTAATATATGCATATGTAATATGCAAAACAATGGAACTATTAAAAGGAATAAAAATCTTTTAAAAATATTTTTATTGATGCATTAAAGTTATACATAATTATGGGATTTGTTACATATTCACACATGTACACAATATAACAATATAATGTGGTCAGTATCCCTCTCCAGCACTCCCAAAATAAAGATCTTTATGCTTACATAGAAAGCTCTCCAAAATATTAAGTGAAAAAGTAAGGCTTGTGTAAATAACTTGTGTAAATAACAAAAAGCAAATACATATTCTCACACATAGCCCAAAATATAAATGGAAAAGTTTTCTAGAAATACTTTCTGAAAAGATAAGAAATATGTAATGTTTGGGGAAAAAGGTAGGGGGCAAAGGAGGCTATAATTTTTATACTTTATATCAATTTTTTTTATTATTTATTGGGTTATCTGCTTGATGTAATTTTCCAACTATTTGTTTTGTCTTCATACTTTCCTGTGTTAAAATAAAACAAAATAACAAATCTAAGAAATCCTATTGAATTAGTTTTAAATAAAATATTTAAAACTATGGCAATTACCTTGTTCGATACGAGTAGCCAGGTAGAGCATCTCTCCCTGAGCTGCCAACTGGTGAACAGACAAAGCTGAAACAATATGTGAAATGTTTCATGTGCATCTGTACGGTACATGTTCACCATCCCATGGTTCATGTTTGTGTGACAAATTTCTTTTCCAAAACAAAACTATCATTTTATCATTTTAGAAATCTAATTTAAAGTATATCCTAACATTATAAGTGTCCATTCTGTATCTGAGAATTGACTCATACGTTTGTTTAAGGTAATTTGACATCGGTGAAATGTTGAAACAAAATTTATTCCAAAAGAAATAGTTTAGACACTTAATTTTAAAAATGCTACCTCTGTGTCCAAACTTGTGAGGAAGATAAGTCTAAAAGACACAAATGTACTCCTTTTGTTCCATTCAAGTCATATATATGTATACACATATACATTCACACACATTCACACATGTGTATATGTGTGCGTATGTGTAGTTTGAGACAGAATCCTAATATGTTGCTCAGGCTGGGCATAATCATGTGGCATCAAGTGACTCTGTGCCTCAGCCTCCTGAGTAGCTAGGACTATAGGTATGAGCCACAGTGCCTAGCCTTTTGGAAGTACTAAATTTTTATTTCAAGATTCCATGGGTTTTTCTCAACACTAGGAGGAGTGAAGTCATATATGTAAAAATGGCCTTGAGAATATATTCTTGAATGTAGGCCTACTTGTGGCTAATTATCCATGTGATCTTGGATAACTGATTAAATAATTTTATTTGTAACATGAAGGATGTGACCAGCTGATCTTTAACTATTATTTCTTTTCAGCTCAAAAGTCCTGCAGTTGGAATATTTTAAGATGATCTCTTTATTTTACAACAGTACCCAAAAGGCATTGTACTTTGAGAGTTCGCCTAAAAAAATTGGTATTGCTTGATCATTGACTTCAGTGATATGATCTGGCAGCCTTAATACACGAAAGAGAGCAACGAGGAGTTACACACAACTTTATTTAAGTAAACCAGTAATGGTTAATAGGTGGAAGGAGAGTCCTATTGGAAGACTTTCTGGCTCAACTGCTATAAAATGTGATTCAGAAATCAGGACGGATTTAGTATTTCCAAAGTAAAGATAAATATTTCACCAGGCTTTAGAATATAGATATGTGTACATTATATTCTCAAATATAGTTACTAACATTGAATTGATGATTTTCTTTCATTCACACACCCATAATGTACAGAATATTTTCTAGTTTAAATACAAAAGCTTTATTTTATTCTTCAACGATTCTACAATTTTTAAAATTGTGAATTCAAAGTTTTAAAAAAGGTAGGTTTCATATTCATATTATTATATTCAAATGTGACATTTATAATTTTTATTATACATAAATCACTCAGCTTTTACTGCAAAATTACTTGTTGAACAATGGCTGGGTTTATAAGTAAAACAAGCTTTGTACTCCAAGAACACAAAAATACTGACAATATCTTAATTTGCAAAACATTTATAATAACTAATTTTTATAGAAAAATAAAGGGTTTAATAATATTTCAATCTATATTTGTTCTCAACACAGAAACATAACATTAAATATTTAAATATGTAATAGTACATGAAAAAATTTTAAATTGCTAAAACTATTAGGCTATTACTTAACTTTTCAAAAAGAGATTTATTTTTATTAAGGGTATATCAAAGTCAAATTCTTGAAACTCTTGTACCAGTAATAAGACTATTTTAGAATACTAGTTGCAAGTACTTACAATTTGCTAACAGAGGTGTGGTGGAGACCTCGTTTCCTCTGTGTTTGTTGGTTAAAGTAGTTGACTGTTTTATGGGTGAGAAATGCTTTGTTGTAGAGGGAGTGTAGACATGCCTTACTTGAATT
>PVKS010012920.1:0-52355 GCA_004027875.1 Aplodontia rufa
TTAAGAATCAGTTGGAGGGCTGGAGCAGTGGTTCGGTGGTTACGGCGCTTGCCTGGCATGCAGGAGGACACGGGTTCAAACCCCAGCACCATGTATACAACTAAGTGTCGGAGCAATGAAAGCCATGTGAAAAGCTCAATAAAAATTGATTCTGTCTCACTGTCTCTCTCTCTCTCTCTCACTGTCCTCTTTAAAAAAAAAAAAAAGAATTGGAGAAGATGCATTTATTTCTAGGCCTCCTTTTCTCTTTGTTCAGTCTACAGCTCTGTTTTTGAGCCAGTACCATACTGTTTTTACTATGATGGGTTATGGTTTGAATATGAAACGTCCCCCAAAGCTTTTGAGACAGTGCAGCAATGAGGAAAAATGATCAGATTATCGGAGCTGTAATCCAATCGGTGGATTAATCCATTTGATGTGTTAGTTTGAAAGGACTACTTTATTGGGTGATAACTAGGCAGGTAGGGTGTGATTGGATGCCTTTGGGGTTTACATGTTTTCCCTGTCACCTTGCTTTCTCTTTCTTTTCCTAGTTGTCATGAACTGAGCAGCTTTCCTCTGCCATGCCTTTCTGCCATGATGTTCTGCCTCACCTTGGGCCCAGAGCAATAGTCAGCTGATCATGGACTGAATCTCTGAAGCTGTGAGCCCAAAATAAGCTTTTCCTTCTCTAAGTTGTTCTTTTCATGTCTTTAGATCATAGCTACACAAGGCTGATTAACACACTATGACTCTGTAGTATATTTTGAAATTGTGCATTATGATGCCTCTACCATTGCAAGCCTTGGCTATTTGGGGTCTTTGTTTCTATGGGTTTTAGGATTTTTTTCTAGTTCTGTGAAGAATGCCATTGACATTTTGATGAGGTTACATTGAATCTGTAAATTGCTTTTGGTTATGTGGCCATTTTAATATTAGTGATTCAATCTATTAACATGGTTTGTAATTTTTATTGTGTACAGGTCTTTCATATCCTTAGCTAGGTTTATTCTTAGGTAACATTTTTTTAGTGGCTTTTGTGAATGGGATTACTTTTCTTGTTTTTCAGTTTATTATTGGTATATAGTAAAGATACTGATTTTTATACGTTGATTTTGTATCCTGCTACTTTACTGAATGTATCAGTTTTCAAAGTCTTTTGGTGAAGTCTTTAGGATTAACTATATATAAAATCATATCATCTGCAAATTTGACTTCCTCTTTTCCTATTATATGCCTTTTCTTTCTTTCTCTTGCCTAATTGCTCTGGCTAGAATTTCTAGTACTATATTGAATAAGAGTATGGATACCCTTGTCTTATTCCTGATCTTAGAGGAAATGTTTTCAGTTTTTCCCCATTCAGTATGATGTTGGCTATAAATTTGTCATATATAGTCTTTATTATTTTAAGGTCTGATCTTTCTGCATCTAGTCTATTCAGGGCTCTTATGAAGGGATACTGAATTTTATCAAAGGCTTTTTCCCTGCATCTATTGAGAAATCATGTAATTTATATCCTTGACTCTATGTGCTGTATTACATTTATTGATTTGCATGTATTGAATCATGTTTTAAATTCCTGGAATGATCACAGTGTACGATCTTTTAAATGAGCTATCAAATTCAACTTGCAAGTATGTAGTTGTGGATTTTTGCATGTGTTCATCAGGAATATTGGTTTATTGTTTTCCTTTTTGGTTCTCGTGTGTGTGAGAGAGAGAGAGTGTGTGTGTGTGTGTGTGTGTGTGTGTGTGTGACCTTATCAGGTTTTGGTAGCAAGGTAACACTGTTTTTTTTCACCTCTTCTGTATATAAGATTCCCTTAAGCATCTTCTGTAATGGTGGTCTAATGGTCACAGATTCCCTTAGTTTATGCTTATCGTGGAAAGTCTATTTTTTCTTTAATTCTCTGAGGGATAATGTTGGTGGGTATCATAATCTTGGCTAGAAGTTATTTTCTTTCATGACTTAAAATATATTATTCCATGTCCTACTGATCTTTTTTAGAGTTTCCTCTCAGAAATACGCTGTTCGAAAGTGGGTTTGCTTTTAAATGTGACTTGGTGCTTCTCTTTCAGCTTGTAATATTCTTTGTTCTGTGCTTTTGACAGTTTATGTTGTGGAGCGTTTTCTTGTTAAGTCTATTTGGGATTCTAAGCAGAACCTCCTCTACCTGGATGTCCGTGTTTCTCCCACGATTAGGAAATTTTTCTGCTATTACACTGAATAGGTTTTCTATGCCCTCAGCACATAAATTCTTCTTTCATGCTAATGTTTTAATGGCATCTTTAATGGTGATCTTTTCCTGGTATCTCAAAGATCTGGTCTGTTATCTTGGTTTGTTCTTATATTTTTATTGCTGTCTGAATGTAATATTACAGCAGAATTATCTTTGTATTTTTCCTTTTTGCTTGACCAAGTCGTCTGTTGTTGACACTTTCAACTGTGTTTTCATCTAACTTCTTGAGCTTTTTATCTCCAAGATTTCTGTGGTTCAACATCTCCATCTCTTTATTTAATTGTTCCTTTATATCTTGCTTTGTCTTCCTCAATTCAACTTTTTGTTTGTATTCTTTTGGATTTCAAAAATTAATCTTTGAATCTTTATCTAGCATCTCATTCACTTTGGTATCTTTGGAATGTGTCACTATGAAGCTATGAACTCGAGGAGGTGACATATTTAATATTTCTTATATTTCTATGTTGGTATTTACTTATCTGTTGGGATATGGATACTTCTTTCATTTTTAGGTGATATTCTTTTTGGTATGTGGCTTTCTTCTGCCACTGTGGCTTGAGGTATCTGCTTGTTGCATTTCTAATAGGACTCCATAATGTAGGTTCTTGGGTTGTGATTTATGGATTTGGGCAGAGAACATAAGTTTTGGAGTTAGAGAGATCTACTGTCTTTGTAAGTCTTGTAAGAGGGGATACTCTGGTACTTGAGGTGGATGTAGATAGCGGAGTATATGGTGTGTGTCCTTTTGTGGTTATTCCTACTATGAGAGTTGTAGCCCCTATCAGGAATTGGGGATTTCCACAGGTAACCCCTGTTGATAGCAGCTTTGTTACTTGAAAGGAATTATGATATTGGTTGCTACAGTTACATTGAAGGGCCTGGAGTTCTTTTCCTCTGATTGGAGGATGCTGCAGATCTAGGTACTTCACCAGTCGCTCTTGGAACTCACCTGCAGTCTTATTAATCCTAGGCAATCAGATCAGTAGCACCTGCAATCAGTATAGAGGACCCATGTAGATGTAGCGTGAGCAACATTTGTACTGTCTTTTCTCCGTGCAGCTATTGTTGAGGAGTCTGTCCAGAAGTTGGATCTCCACCTCCCTCTACCTGTGCCACCTAGGAACAGGTCAATAACTGGGAATTTACCTTGGACCTTTTCTTTAAGGACAAGTGTCCAACAGGGTTCCAGTGAGACTGGATTGTGGCTGGAGTTGGGCTTAATTCTTCTCAGCACAGCTGGGAGTATAGCTCGGTGGCTAAGAACCTGTCCAAGGGATCAGGGCCCTGGGCTTTTGATTCCCAGCACCAGAAGGGGCGGGGGGAAGAGGGGAGGAAGGGAGGGAAAGAGAGAGAGAGATAATAAAAATAAATTTAAAAAAATGAAAAGGAGGGCTAGAGTGGTGGCTAAGAGGTTACAGCGCTTGCCTGGCATGTTAGGTACGCGAGTTTGAACCCCAGCACCACGTACACAACAAAGTCTCGGAGCAATGAAAGCCACATGAAAAACTAAATAAAATTGATTCTTTTTCTCTCTCACTGTCTCTCTCTCTTTAAAAAAAAATGAAAAGGGTAATGAAGAGGAAAAACAATAAAATAGAAATTAGAGGAAAGGTGAGAAAAAATAAACTTTAAATAAAAGAAAAAAATAAAAGAATTGATGTAGATAGAAATGATTCAAAACTTTCTAGTTGAGGTGCTTGACTGATAATAGCCTATGCTGATTTAAGTTTCCCTCCAGTCTTTTAAGGTTGGAACGCTGGGTCTGAGGCAGGTGCAGTGGGTTGAGGATACAGTCAGGCATCAGCTTGTTGGGATTCTCAGCTTTTGCTATGCTAATTTGGGTAGAATACAGACTGTGCCAGGTTTTTTTTTTTTTTTTTTTTTGCCTAATGAATTAAGGTGCAATATTGGCCACACCAGGAGTATATTCTCTCCTGAAGTTTCTAGTCTGCCAACCTGGGAGCATGGCAAATGCTAGAGCCTCTGAGGACAGGGGGAGCAAATGAACCACTGAATTAATTTGCTGGGGAGTGGTTTGTGGAACCCAGTGATCTGCTGCCTTTGATCCCAGTGCCTTCAGACCTGGTCCCTGGGTGAAGCCATATGTGATTGGTGTTGCTCCCAAACACAGGCTAGGGTTCCCTGAGACTTCCCTGTTGTAGCCCGCACTTCCCCTCCCCAAGGCATAGAACACAGTGGGTATTTGTCAGACACTCCCCCAATCCCAGAGGGTCTTGTGTGGTCACCCCAGTCAATACAGCAGGGTATTCATAGAGACCCTAAGATGTCATTATGTCAGATACCCTCCCCCAAGATCAGTATGCTCTCAATAGGGCTCCTGACTATAGTATTCTGAGAGCTTGTTGAGAGAGGTAGGGAAATTTCTTCTCTAAAACTAGCTTGTTGTGCAGACTCCAGGTCACTTATATAAGCTGTGGGGTGCAACCTTCCATTCCATGCTGTTACTCCTTTACCTTTACCCACCTTAGAGGGGAGAGGTCCCTCCTTGGACCAAGGATGCCAAGCACCAGGTGCTGGGGTACTCCACTCCTCTTGCTTCGTTACTCTCTGGATCTCACCAGGTTCCATTTTCTGTGCTGTTAATTTTCAGTGGTCACCCATGGCTACTCACCTCAAGCAGTTGCATATCTGTTCTCTTTGTTTTACTCCCTGTAGGAGCAGACTAGTATTGGGTGTGTCTATTCTGCCATCTTTCTAACTTCTCCATCTCTTCCTTTTTGTGTTCTTGACACTGTGTTAAACATTGATTGCTAGGGCTGGAGCGGTGGTTCAGTGGTTACGGTGCTTGCCTGGCATGTGCAAGGACACAGGTTCAAACCCCAGCACCCACATACACAACTAAGTGTTGGAGCAACAAGAGCCATCGGAAAAGCTCAATAAAAATTGATTCTCTGTCTCTCTCTCTCTCACGCTGTCCTTCTCTCTTAAAAAAAAATTGATTGCTAGTATATGCATGGCTTTATTATTGTATATAAATTCTAATGAGTGTTAAGCTTTATGGTGACTATGGTTATATAAGGTGTAAATTATTTTTATTTAATTGATTCACATATATCTGTCCATTCTCCATTGTGTTAGCTTTTTTGTTGCTGTGACCAGAATCCTTGACAAGAGGGCTTATGGTTTCAGAGGATTTTGTCCATGATCCACCAGCTTCATTGCTCTGGACCTGAGATGAAGCAGAACATCATGGTGGAAAGCAGCCAGAAGCAGAGAAAGAGGAAGAGGCCAGGGACAGATATAGTTTCCAAGGCTACACCATCAGTGCCCTACTTTCTCTAGCCCTGCCCCACCTGTATAGTTTTTTTTTTCTTGAGAGAGAGAGAGGGTCAGTGAGAGAGAGAGAAAGAATCAGTTTATTTAGCTTTTCATCTGGTTTTTGTTGCTCTGACACTTAGTTGTGTATGTGGTGCTGGGGTTTTAACCTGGGTCCTCGTGCATGCCAGGCAAGCAAGCATGGTAACTGCTAAGCCACAGTTCCAGCCCCACCTATCTACAGTTTTCACCATCTCCCACTCAGTAGATTCTAATTATCCATCAAATGGATTAATCCACTGGTGATCAGAGCATTCATGAGCCAATCAATGGCCGCATTGACGAACGCATGAGCTTTTGGAGAACGTTGCAGATCCAAACCATGTTGTTGTTTAGCTAGTAATATCACAGAATGATGTCATGTTGAAAAGCCTAGGCTATAATCCCAGCCTGCATTCATGTCACTTCACTTTGCAGAAATGAAAACTCAGAAAGGCATAGTTACCTACAGCTGGTAAGTAACGCGGCAGAATTGTAGCCCAGGTCTGCTCATGCTCAATCTGCTGTTTCATACTATCTCCACTAAGTGTGTTCTCTGGTTTCATTTCCATTCTGGGAAATCACATTTGCTCTTCAAAGGTCCCCTCAAATGCCATCATTTCCAAAAGGGCTTTTCTAATTCTCCTGGTCTGATGTTGTCTTCTGCCAAGTATCTTGCTTTTGTCCATTGTCATTTATACATAGAGTTCTGGGGGACTGTGTCGTTAGCCCTCTCCATGGGGCTTAGGCTTGAGAGCGGGCTTACTTCTCCATTGAATCCCTATAGATTTGCTATCTGGCCACATCTTGTGTATTCTTTCTTTTCTATAATTTAGTCCAGGTAGACTCCAAAAGCCTTTTTCTAAGATCTGACCAGAAATTAGGCATATAAATTGTAACCTTCTGGTCCAATTTTTTTTTCTATTCACCAAAACAGCCCCTATCCCAACCACCTTCTTGCCTGGGCTTACGGAATTTGAGGCTTTTTTGTTCTCTTTCACGATCTTGCTGTTGAATTACAAATATTAGTAAACTATAAAATCATTTTTCATGGCGTAGACCTTGCCCTTGTTTTGCCTGAGAGAGGATCCAAGAATAAGGAAGTTCCTACTTATTGGGAACTTACTATATACCCTGCAGGATGCTTAGTTTTGATGATTCAAAGGAGCAAACCTGGACTTTGTAAGGAATTTAGTTGATTCCAGTCTCTAAGCACTGAGCTAGCTGCTTTATTAATATGATCTGATTCATTCCCTCTGGGATGTTGGAGGTGCCAGCTGATGGGTCCCCCTTCTGGATCTCTCATCCTAGGTTTCCACACTCTGCACACGATCCTTGGGGTCCACTGTCTCCCTTTGCATAACCTGCTGGATTATATTGACAATGGAGTGTTGCTTCTCACCGAAACAGCAGTCACAAGGGTCGTGAAAGGTAAGAGGTTCTGAGTGTGTGAGTGCTGGTTCCAGCCTTGCCATCACGAGGGCTGGCTCTCTGGATGTGTGACTACACACCACTTGCTGCACTCAGAAGGGACCCATACTTGACTTGATGCTCTGCAGCAAATCTTGAAATTTGTAATATTTGAACATGTTCATAGTTTTCCTTTTGCACTGGCCCCACAAATCATGCAGGTAGTTTGTGGAGTTCAGTCCAATTCCTGACACCATCCTTTGGGCCAATTTACCTTAACCCTTCAAGAAGCCCCAAAGAACTTCACAAGTCACATACAGCTGTTCCTTTCTTTCACTATGCGAGAGGGCACTTGAGACAAGGAGACCCAGTAAGTTTGTTTTTTAAGAAGTGTCACAAAATGGCTTACTTTGAACTGGTTATCATCTCTCTTGAAATACAAGAAAAAACAATGAGAGATACAGTACTTATGTGAATTTGACTTTTAAATAAGGTCTTTGTGTAGTCACTCAATTGTGGCATTTTAATTTTGTTAATATATTTGACAGCATTTGTCATCCCTCAAAGTACCTTATATGTTGTTAGTCAATAAAATTGCTTTGTAATTGGCAGCCTGCTACAGAAAAATTCATTTTTATTCAGAGTCTCCAACTAAAATTTTTAGTTGATTAGGCTCAAGGATATAAGGTTGGAATATATATCATCAGAATGAACCTCTCAAGTATTAAAAACTTAATGAGATATTAAAATGAATATTTGTCTTATTTCCCAATCTCTTTCTCATAGATCTGGACAATTCAGAGAAAAATGAAAAACTGAAATTCAGCCTCCTTGTGCGGCTTCCTCCGGTAATCCTTAATTTTATTTTTCCCTAAGTCTTGGCACAACCCGCCTTCAATTTCTTTTTGCAAGAAGAGCATTTACTTGCTTTTGGCTAAAGATCCAATTGAATTGTTTCATTTTCCAGCCCTTCCCAAGAAATCCCATCCATCCCCACCCCTCCACTGGCCATTTCCCACCGGGTCTGCAGTGTGCGTGCTTTTCTGGCTTTGCACTGCGTTGGCACAGCCCCCTGAGAACATTTAGCCATTTTTCTCCTCTTAGGAAACCACACTAATATTTACATCTGAGTCTGTGTAGGAGTGAGAGGGGAAACATGTGCTTTTGACATTTAAACTGATAAGAAATTTAAATGCAGGTGAGGTCAGAAGGTTCTGGAACTGTATTTCCTCCTAGAACATTTCCACCAGCAGGAAAACATTCCCAGGTCAAAGGAAGAATGAGAAATATGAGGAGAAAAAGTTTAAAAAGGCATTCCCTGTTTGCTTTCTTTTGGGGGGGGACACTAATAACCCTCTCAGAAGCTCTCCAAGTCTAAAATAACATGAAAAAAGACAAAATTCCACAGCAAGGGCTCCCCAGTTCTCTGACCTTGCAAACTTCCTGACCTTAAGAGCAGGGGCAGCCTTAACCACTTGCACCTCTGACAACTATCCTCTGCCAAGGGATGTTGGTTGCCTTTCTGCACCTTGTGGCCTCACTTTGCAACAGTCCCTCCCCCTCGCAGGCTTAATGGAGCAAAGGCAAGAATAGAGAACAAAGCATATTTTCCATGCTCAGTCTCTCTGGGGAACATTGCTGAGCATTTAGTTTGGTCTCTAAATTTGATTTTACTTTTTTTTTTTTTTTTTTGCCTCAGACATTTAGGGAATAAATATTTTCTAGGCAGGACAGTGGCAGAGAAGTTGATATAAACATACCAACCAACCTTTAGTTTGTTGTTAAAATATCACTTATTTTACTATGCACATTCCCAGTTTTTAGGAGTAGCAGATAAACTATTTCAGGAAAAGAATTGGGCAGTCTCAGCATATCAATGGCTTTCCTCAAGGTAGCATTTTTGCGGGGAGTCTCGTTCAAAACTCAGAATCATTCTTCGTGGGAATGTGGCCTTTGGTTTAGAATGGCTAGTTATTTTGGAATAATACTTTTACAATTGTGAATACATACGAGGTATACTCTCTATTTTTCAATTTGCATGATAGCCCCTTGGTCAGAAGATCTGTCGAGTTTGGGATCATCCTATGAGTTCCAACATCATTTCACGGACCCACGTGGCACAACTGCTTCAGAACTATAAGAAGCAGGTGAGTCTGTGAAAGCACAGCCCCTCGGTGTTTCTGGATCCTATTTCCCAATGTCAGTACCTCCACATGGACAGCAACTCTATTCTGATCACTTTAAGTTCATGCTGTGTCAGAGAATTGGTAAATACCAAAAGTGGTTTCCCTTTTAGTCCCGGAATTCTGTGATGGACAAGTCGACATTCAATATAGAATTTCTGCCTCTGAACTACTTCATTGAAATTCTGACCAACCTGGAGTCCTCCAGTCAAGGTAATTCACTCCACTGTTTGCAGGGTTCCCCTTGACACATCAGTCATTACCCATTCACGTCTGTACCATTTTCTTCTCAAAAGAGCCCTTACTTGGGCTGGAGCAGTGGCTTGGCAGTTATGGCTCTTGCCTGGCATGTAGAAGGACACGAGTTCAAACTCCAGCACCACATACACAATTGAATGTTGGGACAATGAAAGCCCCATGAAAAACTAAATAAAATCGATTCTTTCTTTCTCTCACTTTCACTCTCTAAAGAAAAAATTAAAAGCCCTTACTTTGCAAGTAGGTCTTTACTGCAGGTGATTTTCATTAGTCATTCACTATTTACTCTAAATTACAAAAGGAATAATCAACTTTGAAGTTTTAAAAGGATTTAAAGGGTTTAAATCCTGTTTAGTTGATATAAGTGATTGCTCATATAAAATCATTCTAATGAGCTGTAGGAATAAAGTTATAAATATTCCTTGGCTCCATGGTAACACACACACACACACACACTTTTATTTTTCCTCTCTCTAGCTCTGTGTGATTTTGAAGGACATGACAGTGTGGATGCAGAATTTGTACAGGAAGCAGCTCTGAAACACACCACAATGCTCTTGGGATTATAAAAGAAAAAATGCAATTGGAACTACTTGCAACATTTTAATCTTGCTCATTAACCTTATTCTTGTTGATAATTTAGCAATATTTAAAATTGATAACAAATCAGAATATATTGTTGAATCATCTGAGTTTCAGTTTACTTGTTCAAACAGAACTAAACTCATTCTAGTTTTGAATAGCCAATGAGCAGTCAAGTACAGAGACATGACTCATTGACAGTGTCCAATGGCATAAATAATGCTCTTCCTAGTGGCTGAGTAGGCCAAAAACTAGTTTCTGTTGAACTTTGAGTAAGATATACTTCAGAAATGTAAGGAATTGTACTTAGAACAGCAAGAACTGGATATGTTATTGAAAATAACATAAAAAGCAGAAAAGCTAAATACTGTATAAGAACTTGAAAAGGATTTTTTTAAATTGGACTAAATCAAATCTGTGTCCAGTATACAATTTGTAACATACAGTTGTTTGTACATTTAGAGTAAGGTTTCTTTTTGATAGTTCAGATGGAACTATATTTAACTTTTTATATTTATAAAAGTTTGATTTAGTATTTCCATTAAAGAACCCAATTGCTGACAGCTTTGAACTGACTGTTCCTGTTTTTTGAATGTAGTCATTTTTTTATTCTAGGAATCTCTCGTCCATGAACATGTTCCCCCAGAGTTCCCCACAACACCTTAACTAGTTGTACCATTTTTTTTTCTATTTTTCTCTTTCTTAGCAGTGACTTCATTCTGACCCATAAGTGCAGTTGCTTCTGAGTTTCAGCTCATAATGCTTTTTTTATTTCTTCAGTATACTTGTGAAAATTTAATGATTATAAATATCACCAATAATTCAGTTTTCTTCTAAAAATCACCATTATGTTCCAAGTATATTCTAATTCTATAGAATTTCCTCTTTTGTTCACATACTTCCTGGTCACCAAGACTCAAAAATTTGGAGCAAAATTAGCAGTACAATGCTTATTGTTTTGGTGAGATCTTTTTATTCTGTTTTTATTCATTTCTTTTCACACCTGAATTGTTATTTCCTAATTTATCAGACACACATTTGAGATAAACATCCATTTGATCTTATCACTTTGTTTGTAATCACTCGATAACTTGCCAGTTAGTAAAGGATAACATTCAAACTCCTTGACATTCAACTTTCCCACATCCTGACCCTAACTAATAGCATTCTGTTACAGGTAGGCCTGACCGCTGGGCCTGGATCACAGCTTTTCTCATCTTATTTCCAAGGGTTGCTCAACTGATTTCTTTCACTTCTAATCTCTCTCTACCTGTTAAAATCTTTTTTGTGCTTAAGACCCAGACAAAAATTCCATTTGAACATAATCCAGGTCATTTTAGCACATGGTGGCACCTGCCTTCTCTGGAAAAAGTAAGATATATTGCAATACTTAAGCATCCATCTGTTAGTGATTTAAAAAGTATTTCCATTCTTTCGGTGTTCAAACTTCTCATATGCGTATTTTCTGAAGCCCTAAAGAAGTTACTCGTTTCTACAACATAGGAACTATGTTTAAGCAGGTGGCATTTCTTTGTATTAACTACATGACTGATAACAGTGTTACTTATTAAAGGTTCTCCCAAGTACTTGCTTTATGATGACTTTGCAAAGCAGTTAGGTTAGATTCAGGGCTCAGAATGAGGAGGAGATTAAATTTCCCTTCGATTGGAAAAGATAAGGACTTAGAAGAATATGTTTGATTTAGCAAAATAAAGGGATATATTTCTCATTCCCAGATTTTGAAATAAATTTATAAGTATTACCTGTGAATATAAAAACACAGGTTTCAAACCTAATTGTATATCCTTGCATATGAGAAAATCAGATGAGGAAAATGCACTTGGGTGAAATGCGGTAACATTAAAGTAGTAAGTGGAACTGCCTTCATTTTCAGTTCTTCCTCTCACGTGCAAAGTTTTAAGTATCGTATTTTTATTGAGATTTTGACAAATCTGTTATCAGAGCTTAAAATAATGCTTTTATTTGCAGATAATGTGAAAAATCTAGATTCATAAGTGATAAATCAGGACATAAATATTTGTGTAGCCAAGGGATTCTTGTAAAGAAGAATCTCTATAACATTACTTCAGAAACCATAAGCTTTACTACTGCTTCTTACCTGATTTAGCAGCATGAACTTCAAGTGTTGCTGTTGTGGAGCTGGGGTCTTCTAGGGAAACTAAGGCAGCATGAAGATCCCTCCAACCTGATTCTTGCAATCAAATCAGAATTATTTCAGACATGTTCCTCAGAGTAACAGGAATGAGTTTATTGAACAGATAAGAAAAATGAAAGGGGACACTCTCAAGGAACAGAGTGGGTCCTCTCAGGGAAGAGAAGGACCATGTGTCTCTTCTGTACTCCACTATTATTGGGGATCCCAGAGAAGTTTCCAGAGAGTCCTGCCATGTCCACCTCTTGAAATTTGACTGACAGCAAGGTGATATCAGACTTCTCACTGTCATGGTGACTGGTTCTAATTGGATTCTTCACCATACATTCTTACAGATTTTTTGGGTAGGAGGAATTGTCGTCTGAGTTTTGGGATCTGGTTACTGAAGTCTCCTCCTTCAGGGTAATTTGGGCTCTTCCTACTAACGTTATTTTGGGCCTGCAATTCCTCTGCAGATAACAGGCAGTTTGCTGAGGAATGTGACGTAGCTTGTTCACTTAGGCCAGGCAGACTCCTCTGCAGATAAATTGTTTTCGGAAAAGAAAGCATGTGGGATCAGTACTGTGGGCCCATTTTATAGAACTACTTTCTTAACCTTGTGTTCCCACTTGCATCTGTCTGTCCCTCTTTCAGGTAGTCACTCCATCCTACTGTTTCATGTATGTGTTTGAAAAAGGATTTAATTTGTGCTTTGTTTAAAAGTTACTTTATTTTGTACTTTTACAGAACCTTGCCTGCTACATATTTCTGAAACAGTCAATATAAAGAGTTAAAAAGAAATACATGAGAAATTAAAATATATGCTTTGACATAGCATAGGACAACTCTGAGTCCTACTCAACATGTTGTGAATCAGAGTAATTGGTTAGTGGAAAAGGAGCCATGCTGTACTGCTGCTGGTTGTACCTGGTTGCTCTGCTGTGTTAGAATGATGATGCTCACGTTCCCTGGCTGTAGGTACGAGGAAGCCCGGATTGGTTCGCGTATTCAGATTTCAATTGGCTTTATAACAGGTTTCCTGATATGCCTCATATTGGCTCCAGGTTCACTGGGCTTAAAAGGAGCCAGAGCACCATATGGCTTTGGCAAAGGAAGAGTGGCATCTGCTTCAGGAATGTAGGCATTTGGACGCTGCTCTGCTGTTGTATAAACGCCATTGGGCAGTTGGTGATTATCTGCCTCTAAGAACTCCTGCAAGGAATAATTTTTTTTTCTTTCAGAAAACTGAAAAATCTGAAGTTATCTCACCTTTGGGTCTCAAAAGACATAGCTGGGCCTAAGCAGCCTTACACTGTGCTGGCTGATACTCACCAAAGGGTGGGAGGATGGTTCCTTTCCCCTACACTCCAACTCACTGCTATGGGCGGTAGTGTTTAAGCATCATGATGAGGCTTAAGGTTTATCAAACACTGCTTGTTGGGTTCTAGATGCCCTGTATTCTAATTTCAATCCTGGCATCAAGATCTAATTATTTCCACAGCTTTGACAAAGGCAGGACAGTATACTTCCTTTGGTAAGCTATTGATGAGCAGATGTTACAATGAAAAAGACAAGAAGTGGAACCAGAAGAGAAAAATGGGCAGTCAAGTCTTCATGATTCTGACTGTGCTTCTGGAAAATAATCTCTCAGGGCACTAAAATGAACTCTCTATGATGGAGACACATAGATGATAGGACATCCTAGGTAAAATCTGAATGCCCTAAAAAAAGTATAGTCCCAGGTGGTTTAGAAATTACAAATGAGGCCATGTGCTCCTGGTATATTTATTTCACTTTGCTTAGTGAATGAATAATGATCCTTTTAGGGATATCCACTTGACAGTCAGAATTGTATCCCCAGAATGCAATCTCCTTGGAAGGAGATGCTTAATTCTAAGTGACTGAAAGGTTACAGGGGTAGGCAGAAGAACTAGGCACCAACTTGTAAGGGGATTCAGTGATAAAGTGAGAATTAGGGCAGATATGGGAGATTAAAGGAGTGGCATGGAGGCCCACGATGCACACCAGGTGCGATGTCTGTGGAAGGCAGTGGCAATCATGTCTTGATATGCCATGATATTGCTGGAGGCCTCACCATATGCTCTGAACTCAGAAGAGTCAGGTATAGTCTGAGCACAGGTTTGAGTAGTAAGACTGGAGATCTATGAATGAAGCCATGTCCTTGCCATGCTCATGGGAGCCCAGAATATGAGACTGTGGGGTGGGACTTGATGCCTGTCAAGTATTCTTCAAGTGGACTGCTGTACTTTGACTTATCTATATAACAAGATTTTTAATGACTATTGAGACTATGTGTATAGTAGAGTTAAAAAAATTTCATATAGGGGCTGAGAATCCCTAATTCCAAAAAATATTCCCAAGTGCTAACTTTTTGAGCGGTATGTCACAAGTGGAAAATGCCATACCTCACATCGTGATGGGTTATAGTCAAAACACAGGTGCACTAAAGTTGTATGAAATATAAATAGGTACCATCCCCAAGATAGTTTATTATGTATATGCAAATATTCCAAATCTGAGAAAATCCAAAATAATTCTGGTCCCAGAATTGATTCCCAGAAAACAGCCCTTCCTGGCACACTTTAAAAAAAATTTTCTTTTTGGCATTTCTTGAGATAGGTTCTGGCTAAAATGCTGAGCTGACCCCAAACTTTCCCTCCTCCTGCCTCAGCCTCCTGAGTAGCTGGGATTACAGTGACTGTGGCCGACCCTTCCTGGCACACTTTACAAATGCAATATGAGAGCCAACACTTACCCGAGACTTCTCAGCGATGGCCAACTCATACATTTCTTCATTTCGAAGTATCTTCATCCATTCTGTCTCAATGTCCTTGTTGAGTGGTAGACCTTTTTCCATCCTGGCATTGCAAGACAAGATGAATTCTTCTTTCTCCTTGACCTCCTTCTGGAGTTCAATGGCCAGGGCTTGTTTCATGGACAGCTCAGCAACAAGAGCCATCATTTTTTCAGTAGCCTCTTTGATCCTTTTCTGATAGCCATTCATCTGGAATTAAAGAGCCCTAGTCACTGTATGGTCCATGAAGACTTGAAGACAATGGCACTCTGCTGGCTGATGGGGGTTTTCTTGCCTGAGGGAAGGAGGGTTGAACGGATAGATTCACTATCATTTCCTATTTAGTGTACCAAAACTTTCTAAAACAGGGTTGCTTATTCATGAATGTCCTTCTAGAATCTATTACATGCTACATGTTGCAGAAACTTAAGAATGAGGAACTGTTGCTAACTTTGGAGCCCATGGTCTGGGATGTAGGCACCACCATTATCTATTTTCTGTCTCCCTTGCCAGACAGTGGGAGCTTCATACAGTGTGGACAACATGTCCTGTCCTTTCCATTTCTGCCCTCACGGCTAGCATGAGAGAAGCACAAAGCAAATAACTCAGTAACTATTGCTGAGTGACTGAAAGCCCTGTGTTGGCAAGATGCTGTCAGGGAGTCCAGGCGCTAGGTGAGTGGCCCATTTTCTCATTGCTCATGGTGCCAAGCCCAGTCCTGCTGTGTCTGAATCACCAGCCTCCCTCCTATGACAGCTGTTTTTAGTTCCACCCTCAGCAGTTTTGAAGCCCCATGTCACTGGCCTTTCCTCACTAGTGGTGCCTGGTGGTGGCTGCACATCTGCTCTTCTCTTTAATGGAAGATTTGTGGGCTCTGGCTGACTTTTGAATTGGAGCCTTTCCTGCTCAAACTACTGGATGAATGAGGGCTTCCATTCAAAAGGAATCTGAAAGGATTTAATTTTGTGCATGAAATACAAAGATAACAATTTTCATACTTAAGTATGAAAATTGTTATCTTATTATTGAAAAGCTTATATTTTTCTTGCTGTAACATGAATTCATTTGGGAAACAACACAAAGTTGTTCTGGATAGTTCTCTAAGAATCATTTATATTTTTTGTTTCTGTTGTCATAAGGCCTAATATCTCCATTGCCTCTCTCAATAAGACAGGCAGTTTGAAAAATGAGTGGTAATAAGAGTAGGGGCAGAAGAGAGAAGGTGGGTCTTAGGCAGACCTTCTTGGCCAAGAGCAGTGTGTCCTGCTTGCAGGCCTCAGTTTTGCTGCAGAGCCTGTCAGTGAGCCGGGAGACCTGTTCATAGATGAAATCCTTCTCTAGTAACTTCTCCTCTTTTTTGGCCACCTGTAGTTCCAGCTACAATTGAAAACAATTTCAATAGGAAGAAAAGAAAAAAAAAAGATCATTCAAGGTACAATCTTCTTTCCTAACTAGAGTGCTGTCTGATCCCTGAATCTGCACCTCCACAATGGAGATATTCTGCTTTCTCAGTTGCCAAAATACTTCTGGACCTTCTCCTGCCCCAGCACGTTCCAGATAGCTCTGGGAGTTCTTCCCCATGGTAGACTAGGGCCCTCAGCTCTATCTGGTTCCACAGTAGTCATGCTTGTGTAGTTGCCCTGTGAAATGAAACTCATTCCTATTGAAATGCTTAGGTTTTCTCATTGCAAAATATATTTGTTATAGGAACAAGACAAACTTGTTTTAGACAGTTGTTTCTCTAGGCATAAAGCTAATCTCTTAGTGCTTCTTCAATAGCTCCAGATAACACTGGGGATTCTTACTCCCATGGTAGACTATGGCCCTTAGCCCTGTCTGGTGTCCAAAATTGTCATTCTTTTGATCAGTAAGATAAATTAATCCATCCATTCAAGAAGATGAAATGCTGCTTCTGGCCATAGGAGAACGGTGTCTTTGGAACCTTGAAGCCACTAAATTTTAACTTCTTTTGGTAAGTGTCTAAATCAAGCTTAGATTTTTTTTTTAGGTTATAATAAAGGACTATATGAGTGGCTAGATTAATGGATAAGTTTAATAGGGAACAAGATCACAGGTATCTCTGAAGCTGTTATCAATATGAGGCAAGTAAATACAATTTTAAGCAAACAGTATTTACCTCATCTAATTTTTTAATCATTTCTTCTTCAGTCAGGTCTTTCCCTGGAAGGAGGCGGATTCTGTTTTTATTCTCAGGATTTATAAACTCTTTCTCCAGGTCTCGTATTCTGTCTGTACACTGTGAAAACTGTTAAACAACAAACATTAGCCTTAAAACTAACTTTCTAGCTCAGTAAATCTTAGGCTTGCGTGGTCAGGGTCCCTTCATTAGGCCTGGCCCCGGCAGGTGTAGGAGAACTGTTAACACCCATAAGCTGGGACTTGTGGTTAGCAGTGTTCCTGCTCATTCATGGGACCATGAGGATGATGCCTAGAGCTGACTCTACAAGGCAAGTCTGTCTTCCAAGTCATCAGAGAATGGTGAGTTCACAAGCAGCCTTTCCATTTCGAGTGAGATGCCATGTGATTGCAGGGCTCAAAGGACACAGCCTCACCTCTTCATTGCAGACTGTTACAGAGGCCAGGGTAGCTGGCATATAATATGCTGGACTCTATTTTAAAACCATTTGCTGGCAACAGACTTAATGGCATCTCCCCAAAGAAAGAAGTTAATTATGGGGTCAACACAGTGTATACTCTGAAAAGCATCAATCATGTATATATTTTTCGTTAAACTCCTAATATATAGTCTTATGTATCAATTTTATTTGTTGAAACTTGGAGGTGGCTGAAGAAATGGCTACTCTCAAGTAGGAATGATAGTTACACTTAGTTTTTGCTTTAGAAGGAGAGATGTAGAACACGTTGACAATCAAGAAGCATTACTTTCAACTGTTTTATTAAAGGCTTATATGCTAGGCAAATAAATTCCTTTAAACTATATTTCCTCAATTGTCACATGGGAAGATAAGGCTCAATCTTATGAGGTTGATCCATCAAAAGAGGTAACACATTTGAAGTACTTCAAAATATGCTGAAGAGTGACACAGAATTTGATTTTTTCCACATGGCTTTTGTTGCTCCGACACTTTAGTTGTGTAAGTGGGTGCTGGGGTTTGAACCCGTGTACTTGCGCATGCTGGGCAACTGCAATGTTTTAATCAACGTTCCTCCTCTCTATAAAACGAACTTTAAATGGTAACATTTTCCTTCTCCCCACATTCCTTAAACATTTTTAATATAGAATTAAGGGGCTGGAACGGTGGCTCAGCGGTTTCAGCACTTGCCTGGCAAGCACAAGAACCCGGATTCAAACCCCAGCACCACGTACGCAACTAAGGCCATGTGAAAAACTCAATAAAGTTGTTTCTCTCTCACTGTCCCTCTCTCTTTACATACATACTAACACTTAATGTTCCTTTAACTAGAAAGCTAAATGAGAAAAAAATACAGTGCTTTGCTTTGTTATCAAAGTGATGTCTTTATTTTCTATCCCCATTGGCATTTAAGGAAAAGCTGTTCACTTTCTCTATAAAAGTGTTCTGGTGTCCTAAAATAGTTCATGAAACATCTAAGATCCCTAAAATGGAGTTATTATTACAGGATCCAGGAGAACATGACTCATGATCCTTGTATTAATATGTTGGACAATTAAAAACTGTTTCCAATAATGTGTGGGGGGCTTAATAGAGATCTGAAAATGATGCAACAGACTTAAAAAAAAAAAAAAAAGCCCAAACACTGCAGCCGAAACCAATAACAGGATATGATGAGGATCCGGCCCTGGAGGACAGTGCAAACATGGTGTGCCTGAAGCTAGCAGTTTCACATCACATCCTTCCAGAGCATGTGATTAGTGCTGAGAAGACAGTTAAATGCAGTTTGAAGATGAATGGGAAACTTCCTATTCAACTGTTCTTAACATTCACCCTACTAGAATAGGTGACTGATAACATGTAGTGCATGTACCAATTTATATGCAGTCGAATTCACATTTTTTAAGAGAGGGAGCTTTTGTTGCTCTGAGACTTGTTACGTATGTGCTGCTGGGGTTTGAACTCGCACACTAGAGCATGCCAGGCAAGCTCTGTAACCGCTCCAGCCCCTGATTTTTTTTTTTTTTTTAAGGGAGAGGGCTGGAGTGGTGCCTCAGTGGTTATGGTGCTTGCCCGGCCTGAGCAGGTACACAGGTTCAAACCCCAGCACCCACTTACGTAACTGTCAGAGCAAAGAAAGCCATGTGAAAAACTCAATTGATTTTCTCTGTCCCTCCCTCTCTTTAGATTCTCTCCCCCTCTTTTTTTTTTGGGCCTTTGCTTCATTGACACTTAATTGCGTATGTGGTGCTGGGGTTTGAATCTGGTCCTGCCGCATGCCAGACAAGCACCTTAACTGTTGAGCCACCAGTCAGATCCCTGGATAATTGATTTTGTCTAATGAAATTGCAAGTATTCTTCTGAGAACAATTTTATTCATTGGATGGAAGTAATGTTTGGTGGTTCATACAAAGAATATGCTTACAGAGAAATTATTCTTTTAAAGTCCTTTGGGGCATTCTAAACTTAGTTTAGAAAAAAATGGGCAAAGACATACCTGAAGCTGTGTTTTGGGAGAGAGCCAAATTACTCTGTAAAATGCAGTGAGCAAGTATGGAGTTCCTGGGGAACAATATGGAACAGTGAGGCTGTTTGGAGGTGAATGGGAGATCAAAGAGTGAAATTGAGCCAGGTGGAGGTGCTGCATAGCACCTGGGGGTCCATCCCAGAGACAGAAAATGCTGCCTGTCGTCTATGTAGAATATATACACTCAAGGACCTAAAACAGGAGAGTGGACCCATCATGCAGTTCCATGAAATATCCTATGACTCCTGTTGACATGATTAGGGGTGGGCTGAGGCCCCAAACTGTATCTGCTACACGTGCTATAGAGACATTTACTTGTACACGGAGTGGAAACATCTCTGCCAGAACTTTTAATAGTAACTATCCTGGGAATTTTGTTTCTTTAAAATATTTGCACTTTTCCAAGTGTTTTGAACATGTCTTAATTTTATAAATATTCCAAAATTTCCAAAAGAAAACTTATAATTTGTTTCTCTTTCAAAGTCAATGGCAAAATTTTAGGCCACAAATTTAAGGTTTTCTTCTGTTTTAAGAGAAACTTATGTGTAAAGAAAGTAGCTACAAGTTTTTTTTTGGCTTTAAAGAAAGGTGGAATGTCAGGTCAAATTAAGTTATAGGGGAATTAAAGAGTTTTATTCTGTGATTGCATATTAATAAGCAGCCAACGTCAGGTAATGGCTTGCTCCAGAGGGCAACTGGATGGTGCCCAAGTATTGGCAGTGTAATTATGATGGAAGTAATGAGAGCCTAGACCGCTGCAGTTTGGAGCTATGAGGAAGCTGAGCTAGAAGTCCTGGGAGATGCTTCAGAGAAAAAATCTGCAGCGACGAAGCCTTCTCAGATTCCATCCTGGAGCAGTGTTGAAATGTGTTTTTGAACAAAATGTTACTCACGCGTTATTATAGGCAACAGGCGTAGCATGGCTTGGTTTACATGCAAGAACTCATATGAACTACAAACTAATAAAGGGGAGAGGCAAAATGCAAATGGTCTGAGGAAGTGACCCACCTGAATCTGGAGCACGGCAAGGTCGGCGTCCAAGGCCGCCTTGACTGGCAGTAACTTCTGCGTCACACTAATCTGTCTTTGCTTCTCAGCAATCTTCAGTTTTAGGAATCGGATCTTTTCTTCCAGGACATGTATCTCAATTTCCCCATTTAGTTTCATCTTCTCTTGGATATTTATTTTTTCATAAAAAATGCACACTTCTTCTTCCCGTTCTATCAGCTGAACACCACTGTGGTCAAATTCAAAGGAAGAGGTTAATTGGGTGCTAAGGTCACTGTAGTTCCCTCTGGATTTTGGTACAAAATACACAATGCAGTAAGATTACAGAACACAGAGCTATTTATCCATGGCTTTCTAGTTAAACTACCCACTGGACTTTCCTGGGGATAGGAGGTGTGTTTACTAGCTTGACACTTAGGCTGACCATGTGGTTGGTTGGCCAGTGTTTCTGTAGGTCCCAAAGGTTTTCCTGGGGCAGGAAAGAATGCCATTCCCTATGTGTGAACAAAGTGATCCTATAGTCTGATTTTCTTCAGACCCCCACGTTTGCCAGCCGAGGCCTGGCCAGAAGCACGTAGGCAAGGAGTCTGAGAATGTGTTTTGGGAGTGATTCTGCTCTAGATCAAGTTGCCAGGCACATTAGGTTCTGTTAAAGTTGAATATTTTTGATGCTGATTTCCCCATAAACAGGCAAAAATCTGCCCTTTGTAATCATGTTGAGAGGGGGTGAGGTAACCCCCTCTTTGAGAGGAGACTATGGGAAAGAATTTTCCAACTCCAGCAGCTCTGGTCTGACCAGGGTCTGGGAGCACAGGATTTGCTCAAATGCTTTGGTTTGTGCAAGGAACCAAACAGGGTATCCACCGCTCTCAGAGAAAACACTCATCTGCCTTTTGAAAAAGTGCTGCTCTTCAAGGATCCTAAAGATCCTTATACCTGCTGCATACGCATTATCCAGAGTCCCATCTTTAACTATTTCTATGTCTCCTCCTTCCAAAGATGTACTTGGCTTATCTTAGCTGCATGTTTTGTCTCATTTCTCTGTCAAAGGTCTCACAATCAAGTTGCCTTGACAACAAAAACCAGAAGCAATGTTTTACTGTCTTTTTGTAGCATCAGGGTTGACCACTCCCATGCCTCACACAGAACAAAACATCTGATACCAGTTGTCATTACTACAGGGCTCTACAATGACACGTTCCAATTTCTCAGGGTACAAGCAATTTAGGGAAAACTGCTAAAATAGTAAATTGATTAGACATAATTGCAGCTGGAAGAAATACTCTTATTGTTGAGAATGAGCTAAGAGAATGGCATTGATAAATATAGTAAGACCAAACTTGCCACCAAAATGGATACCAGATCCAAATGTTTGTCAATTATGTGGAAAGAATTCAGTGTTACCAGAGATATCCTGAATGGTAGCCTGAGAAAGGACTGTGATCTTCAAGTGAGCAACTTTCCAAGCTGTTTTCTTTGCCTGTTTTATAAAGACAGCAGTTCTTCAGGCAAAACAGTCTGCTCTGATGGATGTGGAAAACTACCAGAAGCCATTGAGCCAGGCAGCAAACCCCCTATTCACTGTTTCAGGCCCTTATCAGAGGATTCCCACTCTACTGAAAAAACACAGTTTAACCAGAAAATTCCTGCTGTGACCCTCCTTACCCCAATTCACTCCATAAAAGATCACCTAAGCATCCGATAAATCTCCTTGATCTTTTGAGGTCTGGATCCTTCCTTACTGCATTCCGTACCTTCCTTTTTAGCCTCCTTTCCTTTCACGCTCTTCTCCAAAGGCTAAAGAAATCTGAATGCTACATGTCCCTCACTCCTTACTGTCTAGTAGGAAAAAGGGTTACATATCTAAGTCAGAGCATTTGGCACTCTGTGCTCACACTGGGTTCCCGTCTTTACCTTTCATTTCGCCTCTGCACAGCTTTCTCATACTTTCTGCGGAGCCGCACCATCTCCTCTTCTAACGTTGTGATCATGTTGGCAAGTCTGTCCATGCTGCTGAGCTGGGCTTCCTTCTTCTCTTTCATTTCCTGAAGTTTTGATACGATTTTGCACACATCGTTTTGCATGCTCTCTCTGATGGTAACGTTGTTGGCATGTTTCAGCATGCTATTTTGTAGCTTTCTTTTAAAACAATGGGACAGTGGCTAAGATTATGAGTTCATTGAGGACCTCTGAGACACAAGCAGTTCAAAGTAGTTCTTGCTTTCATGTGGCTCTTGAAATGACAGTAGTAGTGATACTCAGTATACAGTTCTTTCCAGGAGTTTTTGTCATCTTCCTAGGTCTGACTTTCCCTCCATCCAGAATAATACACCTTTCCTTTGTGCCCAGGGTTGTCAAAGTAAGAGACCAGTTAGTCCTTCTTGCTCTGCTGTCCTTGGGAGCCTGCTCTCCTGAGGACAAGGTGGTCCCATCTGACAGTGTCTATTGGACCTGAGCTGATGCTTGATTCAGTGTGGGCCCTGATTGGGAAATTACATTTTTCCTTTCTATACCCACCATTCTCCAAATGATGAAGCCATTTTGTAATATTTTTATTAAATAGGGCAATAATGGCCAACAAAAAAAGTTCACATTGTCTAGAGTCAGGAGATCAGGCACTAATGTGGGTGGGTATAATAGTCTAGTGTATCTTGGCACATGGCAAATAATAAATCAATAAAAGGACCATTTTTCAGATTCCCTTCTGTATGTTATTACATAGATTAGCTCACTGAATAATAAAAGTCTTGTGAAATACTCTTTTTATGGCTAAGGAAAGTAAGCCAAGAGCTGTAAGTTCAAGATGTCTGTCCAAGGTCAGACAGCTAGTGTGTGGCATAGCTGGGATTTGAGACTAGGAAGACACTTCTCTTAATTGCTCTGTTGTTTTGCCTCCCCCAGGCACATTAGAGGCTTTAAATCCATAACCCAAGGATACTGACAAATAATTTGGTGGTTTTCTAACATTCAGATTACAAGGATTGGATTTTTCTAATTGGGCCACTGATAATCATCATAGCAAACAGCTACACATTATAGTTACCCATGAATGAATGAATGGATAAAGAAAATGTAGAATATAAACATAATGGAATTTTGTTCAGCCATAATGAGGAATAAAATTGTTATTTTTCAGGACTATGAATGGAACTTAATATTTTGTTAAGTGAAATGAGGCAAACTCAAAATCAAGGGTTGGATGTTTTCTCTCATGTGGAAGCTAGAGGGCAATAGGAAAAAGAAAGGTAGTGTGGAGGGCGTTTCATGAAAATTGAAGGGAGATCAGTAGGGGAAAGGGAAAATACTGGGGCAGGATACTGATCAAATTATACTGTGTACATGTATGAATACGTTACAACAAATCCACCATACAACTGTAATGCACCAAGAAGAAATAAGGAAAACAAGCATAAGCAAGCGTGTTCAGATGCAGAGACTATTTTCTAGGAAACAAGGTGTTTAAACAGGGCTTGCCCAGCTCTCTAAACTACTACTATTTTCTATTTTATGCTTTCCCAGGTAGTTTATCGAGTTCAAATGAAACAGAAGATAAGCTTTTGGGAGGATGATTATTATTGTACTCTTACCTTTCCTGAGTAACTGCACTATTTCTTAAAATTTCCAGTTCATTTAATGACATTTTATGCCTTTCTCTTATTTCATTTACTTTCTGGTGAGCTTTGTGAAGTAGGTTAATAAATTTGTTTCTTTCATTTCGAATTGTGTCATACAATTTAGCAAATTCTCTGAGTCTGTAAAAATACAAAGTGTATTTTGAAACTTGTAAAAAACTGGCCTTACCCCACCCAAGTAGATGATCATGTGATTCTTTTACCTTCGATGAATTTCACGTTTTTTCTTCTTATGTATCCTGATTTCAAGATCCTTTGCTTTGATTTCCTTAACAACGCTGTTATATTTTTGCTGAAATATAAAAATTATGTAGAAATAAAACAGCTTATGAATACCCCCAGCTGAACCTGGCTTCATTCCTATCCATGAAGGAATCATCTCGCTTGGCCGGCAGGGTTGTACAGATTGGGGGAGGGGTACAGGGCACATCTGAAAATTGCCTGCTGGCGAAACTGACTCACAAGGACTAGGACAAAGCGTAATGTAAGGAAGACGAAGAGAACCTGTACAGGCTGAGATTGAGGAACTATTGAGAGAGGAGTGGGTGTGGAGTTTCTGGATAATAGACAAGGGAAGAATATTTACAGAAAGTTTTGAAAATTTTTATGCACTAAACCCTCTGTGGTATTTCATGAGAGACTGACACAAAGATTAAAGTACTTTCCCATTATTCTCAGTGAGAATGGGAGTCAAAAAGAAAATAATATTTAGGTTAACTATGTGAGGGAAAAACACAGGTATAAAAATTAATGCCATCGACTCTGTCTTAGGGGTGTTAGCAACATTGCTTTTTCCTCTTTACCTTTTGTCTTTTTTAAAAAAATGTAGATATTATATGAAAGGAAAATAATAAGGTTTAATGCCTTCTTATGGACATGACAGCTAACTACAGCTAAGGTGTAATAGAGCACCTTCTACTGCTAAGAAAACTCAAGGAATAAATATTTTCCTTTTATCAATTTCCAGATCTCAAAAGGAAGAATTGTCTTATGCTTTAATATGAATTATTCATTTTCATTTGTTGCTCTGCTCCTCTTCCCTTCAGTCCCTCTCTCCTCTCTGGCTGCTATTCCTTCCTATTCTTGCCTGACCTGTCTTGCTCTTCTCTACTCTGTTGGACTCCACCGGGCTTGTTGCAGCCTTCATGATGGAATCAAAACCATTTAACAAGGATAGAGCAACCTTCCCCATCTCATCTTTCCTGCTCTCTGGTTTGCCACTGTCCATCCCTTCTCCCATCTTCCTCTGCGTCAACCATGCTGAATTTCTTTAGTTTTTCAAATATTAAGGTGGCTGTGAAGAGTTTGCTGTGGGTGCATGATTAGATTTTTCTCTACAAAATCTCATTGTTACTAATGCTCTGGTACATGTGAATGATTTGTGGAAAATGAGAAGAAATGTCATCCCTGTGTAAATTCTTATTCAAGATGAAAACAAAAGTTTGCACTTGGAAGCAGCCAACATCTGAGTCATATGGTAAATTCAAATACTCTTAGTTATATGTCATGTCATATACTCATTTTTAACAAGGAATTTCTAGGCATAAAATGGATATAATCCTTACATGGAACAAATTATTCTAATGTTTGACTTTTAGCCAGCATGACAGGAGGTTTTGTTTTGGGATATTGTACTGGGCCCTCTCTAGCACTTTGTAGGAGTCCGGGAAAATCGTGGAGTGAAGCAGTAACTGAGGGTATCCTGGCACTGATCTGAATGATGCTTGGTGTATGAACTTGGGAGGGAGACTATCAAATACTACTGCTCAAGTTGTTCCTAGGCAAATGACAGTGGAGTCTGAGATGGTAGTGAATCTAGGATATATCTGTGTCCTATGCACCTGCCTGCACTGTCCACTGGAGGGACCCACCTTATTGTTACCGAAATGAATCCTAAGACCACTTTTCAGGGCATGACTGAATCTCATTTAGGGAAAATCTAGAGTTGCTGGGGTATGAAGCATACTTACAGATTTCTAATGAGCCCTGCACCGAAATGAGGTTCCTTGCAACTCTTTGTAGTAATAAACAAATGGTTACAAAAATGCAGTTACCTGAGCTTTCAGGAAATCCTTGGACTTTTGATCCTTTTCATCAATTTTGATTTGTGTCATACGGACAAGGTTGAACACCAGGTCTCGCAGAGTTTCTTGCTCCTTTAAAAGCTTGTTTTCTTCTGTAAGTTGCTGTTCCACTAACTTTGACTCAGCTTCGGATAGAATTTTCTTTTGAAAACCATGACATTTTAATTTATTTATTTGAAGGAACACAATAAGGAAAGTTTCTTGGACTACGTTTGTAGTCATGTTTAGATTTATTAACACATAAAGTAACTCTACTGTATTTCCCGTTTTATAAAAATATGCAAACCAGTGGATTAACAAGACCAAACTTTTTCTTACTCAGACTATTGTCAAGTGACTATTAGAAGAAACATGAAAGAATATTTTCAAATTTTTCAACAGTAGCTTGAATAAGCAAAAATTAATTTTTAAAATTAAACATTGGCAAAATAAAACATTGCTGTCTACTTTTTTTTTCTTTCAGTATACCAGTGCTTTGTGCATGCTAGGTAAATACTCTATCACTGAATTACATCCCTAGCCTTTTAATTTTATTTTGTTGTGTTGTTTTTTGGTGCTGGTGATGAAACCGAGGGCCTCATGCATACTAGTAGGCAAGAACTCTACCACTGAGCCACTTCCCTTACCCTTTTCTTTTGAGATAGTCTTACTGAGTTATTGAGGCTGACCCCTAAGAGGTGTGTGTCACTTTAATGTACTCAATAGCTTTTTTTTTAATTTTAAAATTTCATTGATTTATATAAGTTTTTCCAGATAAAACACATCCTTTCCCCCAAACTTAGTGTCGGGTTGGAGTGAACTTTGAGATAAGGAAGGATTGGGGCATAGCTCAATGGTAGAACACTTGCCTAGTATGTGTGAGGCCCTAAACTCAATCCCCAGCACTGAGAAAATTTTTAAAAGGAGGAGGAAATACACCCATATTAAGCAGAATGGTATTTCTTTGATGATTCTTGCTGATGAGTTTTTGTAAAGCAGTTAAAAACATTACAATAATTGGGTGTCAGGGGGCACATCTGTAATCCCAGCCACTTGGGAGGCTGAAGCAGGAGGATCACAAGTTGAGGCCAGTCTCGGCAACGCAGTGAGACCCCCCATCTCAAAAACAAGTAAAGTAAATAAATATCATCGTGACAACTTTGTATTATCATTCTGAGATAGAAGCTTAAATGAGGGCTGATATTAACCTGTTGGACCAAATTCCTCTTAGCTACTTCAACTTCCTTGTGGAGTTCTCTCCGCCTCTCTGATAATATAGAATCATCTTTAGGGATTGCTTCAATCTGGAAATCAAATTTAAAATAAGTACTGATAGAAAAAAGCAATTTTCAATGCTATATAATCAAACCTATTATACACTTTCTGAAAAAGGCAGGAAAATCACAATTTTCAATCTTACAGGAACTGCCTAATATGTTGCAAGTCACAGCAAACTAAAATATGAACTGCCAAACACATTATTAATCAGCTATACATATTTTATTCTTCATTTAGAAATAAATCTTACTAATAAGTTAACATTTATTGAACATTGACTAAATGCCTGGAAGGCTCCAAGGGCTTAGATGTATGGTCTTATTTAATCCTCACAACAACCCTATCATTATCTCCAGTTGAACAAATGGGGAAAATGAGGCACAAATTTAAGCAACTTTCCCTAATGGTGCAGGTGCAAACTCAAGCAGTTAATCTTGAGGCCATGACCTTAGCACTACACCAAACCTCCTAACTTGTGTTTCAGCACGTTGAAAACAGCATATGCTATGACTATTCAAGTGACAGTTATAAACCAAGTTCATTTATGGAATCCTATAAGGAGAAAACAGAAGCTATTTATTAGAAATATTGGAAACAGTTTGATACTTTCATGTAGTATTGAAGCCAAGCCCTTGTCCCAGAGCAGCAGAGCTGTAGGTCAGTAGGGTTGGATTGCAGTCAGTGAGCATGATGCCCACCATGCCAGCAAGGGCCTAGGCAACCCAGGGTGCACTGACCTGCTGCACTGAGGTGGCCTGGCCTATACCAGCCTGGTACAGATGCCTACTGATGACCTCAACCTCTGGCTTCCCAACAAACAGCAGGAAAAGGGAAGTGAGGCAGACCTGAATGGGACTGTAGGACTAACCAATAGTGTTGGTACTTTTCCAAATCCTGATTAGCATAAATTTTAACCAATAGTGTTAGTACTTTTCCAAATCCTCATTAGCATAAATTTGGACCAATAGTGTTGACCCAAGTGCTATATAACTCCTAGACCAGCATACTTAAGTGGCAGTCAGCCATTGCCTCTCCTCTCACCCCATGGGAGTTCTGTTTCTATTCTTCACACTTGAATAAATTTACTCCTTCCACTCTTGCCTTTCATTGTCCTGTGAATTTTCTTTGGATTTGCAAGACACGAACCTAGGAAAAAAGTTGGCTGTGAACTATTGAGGTCTATTGCAACACTGGAGAGCATAGCCTGCCACTTAGAGCTGCAACACACCACTGGAAGGTAGTGGAGGAGATCCAGCTTTGCTGGCTGTATCCCTTGGAGCTGATGCTGGTAAGCATCTGCTGTGATTAGCAGCTAATACTAAAATGGGCTTTCTTGACTGCAGAGGCCTGCAGTGTACAGGTGACTGCCAACTGAAGTGGAGAATGGAGTTTGCCTCAGACTCTGGTTTTGTAGTTTGATGAGTAATCATAGTGCTTACACAAAAGAAAAACCTCAATTTTTTATTTGTTGGAACCTAAATTTTCTGTTTGCACTTTTCCCCTGTGTTTAAGTTCTTTGAGACGAGAGAAAAATCTCTATCAGTTTGTGTTGCCCTATTAGGAATGATCTTGACAGATTCCTTATGAGAAGGACACATGGCAGCTGATCACGGAAGGGGTGCCATCCAAGGCCACAGAGAGGGTCATCTTGGGGTGCTTATAGCCTTGTTGACTTTTTTTTTGCCAAGCTGATGTTCATTTTGTACTGTGACAGCACATACTTCTAGCCACCAAGGCTGAATACTGGCTAAAACTTTCCAAAGAAAGAGGGGAACATCATGTTTAGTGACTTAAAGATCACCTAACAATCCTTCTGAGAGTCAAGCTGCTGTTTTAAGTAGCTGAGGTGTCTTGGGATGCCCCATCACCCATGAACCTTTTTACCCTTGTGTGCTCAGTGATGTCCTACTTCTTATGGTCTCACCTACATGGAGAGCTAGCCGTCAAAGAACACGTTATACCTGACTTAGGGCAATGACTCAGGGTTTTGTGAGACCCATGTAAATATACCGAATCTTGTGATCTTAATGAACACATAATTTCTATAGAAGATCAGCAAATGGAGTGTTCAAGGCAGACTTGAATAATCAGGGGAGACTTCATGGAAGAGGTAAAAAGTCAGTGAAGAAGAGCTTTACACCCCTCCCCCACCTGGAAGTGCAGTTGAGGGTTTCTGGACAGAGGAAGTCCAGCAAGCATCCTGGGTCCCACCTGGTTGTGTGCTACCAGCCGACTAGGAGTGGGCTACTTCCCATGCTCTGTTCCCAAGGACAGGCAAAATCTACACATAAATGCTACCCGGTACCAGGAAACCTTATGAAATTTTGACAAAAAAAATGAGAGCATTCTCACCAGCTACTAGGTCAATGACAGACTCCCAACAGATTTTCCATCCATAACTTCATAAAAGTTTAAAAAATTAGACATTATTCTGTTGCCATAAATATCTTAATTATTTGATATCAGGAAACATCAGTATTAAAGGTAATGCTTTGATAATTTTCAAAAACATTCCAAATATCTGTGAGGCTTGCGTCTTAAGTTTCTGGGAGAGTCTCTCTGTACAGTCAAATGCCATAGGAGAATCAAAGTGTCTCAGGGGAAATAATTTCTGAAGAATAGTCAGAGTGCTGACTTTTTAATCTCTTTCCTTCTTGGACTGCATGCAAGTATGAAGTGTTCAGGGAGTGACTGGCCTGATTCCTGTTTTCAAATACTCCCAGCTATGGGCAATGGCCAAGTTAATTTAAAGTCATAGCTCAAAGAGGAAGTATCTCACTGAAACAATTAGGATAATAAGAGCTATTTCTTAAAATCAGGGAAGGAAGAGGATTTTAACATATTTTAATTTCTTTTAGTTTTATATTGTGTGGGCTCTATTTCGCAAACCCAGTAGTTAGTAGTCATAATATAAATAGTTTTTATTTGTTAAGATCTGGACAACATGAGCATTCCACTGCGAGCTCCTCTTCAGCCAAGGGCCATTCCTTATATACTCTGCATCTATCTAGATCAATCTAGAAGCCTGACCAGGGAAACAATGCCTGGTTAGATTTACAGTGTCCTACGCTTAATTATAAGTAGACAGCCAAGGATCATCATTTAGTTTAGCAAAGTTTTTAATAAGAAAGAGATCAAAATAAACAATCAAGCCAGGCAATAAAATTCAGGAAAAAGTAAGTTAAAGAAAATAAAGTCCATGCAGGAAGAAGAAGTAGATATTATCACTAGTATCTTTAGTGAGATGAGAAGACATGAAGTACAAATAAGGATACTATAAAAAAAACATTCAGAGAACAAAAAGAGCTCATGGCAGTATACGAACTGGATGAAATAGTAGAGGATTGGAAGGAAATGTTGAGGAAATCTCCCTGGTAGCAAGTCAAAAAAGACAAATGGAGTGGACAAGATTAAGGAAACAGTTCAAGACAAAGTCTCATAACCAAATGACATGTTTCTACATGCAAAGAACCTGCTAAATGCCCAGAACAATGAATACAAATAGGAGACCACATGTGGAAATGTTACTGTGAGATTTTAAAATTCCGGTGGCAAGTAGAAGGTCCCATGAACTTCCAGCATAGAAAAGTAAAGGCTTCATATAACAGATCCAGAATCAGAATGATACCAACTTTTTGGCTCCAAAAGCTAGAAGACAATTATCAATGCCTTCGTGCTGGTGGAAAATTATTTCCAACCTAAAATTCTATATCCAGTTAAATTATTAATTATCTGTATACCTAGTATGAAAGAAAAATATTTTCTATTGTGCATTTTCTGACATGAAAGGTCTTTAAATATTATTTTCTTAGGAAGCTTCTGGAAAGCATGTGTCCCCAAAAAAGGGAATGAAAGAAATAGAAGAGGTCTGTGGAATATGGGGTCCCATATAGAAGAGCGGCAAAGCACATCACCAAGATGGTGGAGTCAGGCTCTCAAGATCAGCAGGGCAGAAGGCACAAAGGAAATGAGATGAGTTTGTAACAGGTCAAAGGGCTGAAAAAGAGAAAAGCAGCCCTGATATCCAGGAGCTGGATGGTCACTCACAGCTAGGCATTGGTGTTCTGTTGAATATAAGCTATTTCATACAATATCAACTTCAGATAAAGTTACTGTGATTATGATGGAGCAAGACAAAACCAAGACCACTTCATAATTGTGTTTGAATACAGACAAAAACTTGAACATTGTCCAAGCCACGAAATGCCATACACTCCCCACTTACAGCCTTCTTTATGAATTACAGCTTTCCACCATCTAGTCTTTTCTCTTTCTAGCTAAATTTTATTAAGATACTCAACCATAAAATTGTTTCCTGACAACATCCAAATTCAGAGCTAAGTCTCAGTGCTTTAAACCATTCCCTACATCATGCATCTAAGCCCAAATGTAGGCTTTTTAATACCCTCTACTCCTTTCTAATTCCCTCTACTGAGACCTCCTACAATTCCCTGTGGTGTCTGTACTCCCTTGCTGCAATGTGTAATTAAACTCCATGCATTCAACTACAGGAGTATTTCCGCTGTCTTTGGCTAGAGACCACTGACAAGGCTCAGAAAGGATTTCTTCAAGATTAAATGATTGGACTATTAAATGTGTTTTAACATACTGAGAGGAAATTTGTGCAACTAGAGAGAAGAGTTTGGGGTTGAACTAATGATAAATTCATAGAAAAAATGCAAATGAAAAAACAATGATTATAAATTCCCAAGAAATTTAATAAGAAAGAAAATTATAGATTACATAGTTCAGGTGTGCATAGATTTCACACATTCAAACAATGTAAAAATTAAATTCTGAACTAACCGTAATTATGACAGGAGAATATTGAGCTGATGGAGCGACAAGAAATGTGTTCATGGTGAACTGGGATCTAAAAGAGAGCCATATCCTCATCCTTTACAGTGAAATGTACAAAGATCAATTCTAAAACTGAAAACTCATGTAACAGTATTATAAGCATGTCACATAGGGAATAAAGAGATACCAAAAGAACCAATAGCACTGGATTTGAAGAGGCCTTGATTAGGAAGAAGAAATACATAAGAAATATTTTTTTCCCCACAGCTGGGACAGACATTACTAATCAACCACAGAGCTCCTATCCGACAAGCCACTGCTGGGCCTCAGAATCCTTTGCAACATGGTCGTATGGGAGCCACCACCAGATGAATGTGCCGATACTTGGAATGATACCTATTTGCCTTGATTAGACCATATAATCTGTATGATTCCTTTAAGTTCCTTCATTCTATTATTATGTGAAGTAAGGATCCACTGAATGTCTTGCATAGGTGACATTCATCAATATTAATTTAGTAGCAAAATGGAGGATGGATTGGACATGGAAGGAACAGGACCTACAGAGAACAGCAGGTGGGCAGGTGCAGTTGTTTGAGTAGTGAGAGTGGATACTGACTTTCTGAGGTTTATCAATATGGGATGATGATGTAATCTTCTCCACAATAATAGCATAACTGTATTTAAAATCTCACCCTAACTATAAAAATTTCTTTAACCTTTGAAAAAGTTTATATGTGTAAGAATGGAAAGCAATGTTGGGTTCTGGATTGCCCTTGGCTAGTTGGCAGCGCAGATAAAGTGACCATAGATATTTATGTGATTTGATCTGGTCCTTAATGGTCATAGTCTACCACAATACTCTTCTGAATCTGAACTCAAATGATAGACACAGATGCATTCAGAGCTTCCCTGTAGTGAACCCTTCAATTCTTCTAGAACTAGATGGCTAGATTGCTTGCTTCCCTAGCCAAGCTGATGTGGATCCAAATAAGACATATTTCTGGTCTTGGGCAAGAAAAAGAGATTGAAAAACATTGTAGGATAATAAACTGTGTAACAGGTCTGATGCATTTGTAAACTGTCTTTTACCTGTTACTTTTCTTCTTCTTTTTCTATAGATAGCAGAAATAAAACTTCCTAAAATATTTTTACTTCAAAAGATAGCACTCAATTTAAACTCAGTAGTTTTCAGCACTCACCTCTAATAGAAGCCTTTGATGCATGGCTTGGGTTTGAGTGAGCGCATCTGAGGACACTTTCAAGAGCAGCTCCATCTTTTTTAAATTTCGAAAATCTCGCTCCTTCTCTCTTTGCTTGTGAGAAAGCTCATCATGGTAGTTCTGCTTGTCAATGATACTATTTCGTATATTGAGATCCAAGATCCCTCTGTCCAGGTAAAGGGAGAAAATGAGAGCGATCAGTCAGCAGTCCTACATGTTTTTCAAAACCTGTCAAGACAGCATCTCAGTACATACATGCACAACTACTCTCATGTTAGAAACAAATTATAAATAATGCCCAAAGTAACAAGGCTTGAGAGCTGGTATCATTTGGACTTACAATCTTATAAAACCCCAAAATGTAATAACAGATTAGCAGGAGAGAAGTCCCCACTTTCCCTGAAATTTTCCTTTAAAATGGTCAGCTGGGGCTGGGGATGCTGCTTTGTGGTAGAGCACTTGTCTAGCATGCAGGAGGCTCTGGTTTCAATCACCAGCACTGGAAAAAAAAAAAAAAAAAGGCAGGACATAAAATTCTCCCAAGGGATCACATCATGAAATTGCTTCCATTAGGAAAACATCATGATCACCTCAGAAATACCATTTGTTGGTTGGTAAAACCCCTGAACTGTAGAGCACACACCCAGTGATAACAATTTTTCAAAGCTTTGTTTCAGAAACTTATAGCATGCAGTGGATTTTTGTCCTTAAAATTTGGTCACAGAGAATTTAAAAGTATGAATAAAATGTAGAAAAAGTACTTCAAAATGCTTTATTTGATAATAATTTTTTTTTCAGTGCTGGGGATTTAACCCTGGACTTTGTGCATGCTAGGTAAGCACTGTACCACTGAGATACATCCCTGTTCTAATAACATTTTTTCTTTTTTTAAAAGAGAGCGGGACAGTGAGAGAGTGAGAGAGAGAGAGAGAGAGAATCAATTTTATTTAGTTTTTCATGTGGCTTTTGTTGTTCTGAGGCTTCACTGTGTACATAGTGCTGGGGTTTGAACTCACGTACTCATGCATGCCAGGCAAGTGCCATAACTGCTGAGCCACCGCTCCAGCCCCAATAACGTATTTTTAATTAATGGCAAAAACTTATTTAAATTCTTTTAATGCTTAAAAACCAACTCTGGAGGTTACACCAGGAGGATTGCAAGTTTGAGACCAACCTCAGTAACTCAGCCAGGTCCAAAGCAAATTGGCAAAAGGTAAAAAGGACTTTGGATGTAGCTCATTGGTAGAGTTTCCTGATTCAATCCCCAGTATCACACACACAAAATATTAAAATAAAAAGGAAAAAACGGCTTACTGAATTAACATAAAACCATTTGAGAGTATGTTTTGAATCCTTGCATATATACTGAAGAAAAAATTAGATGACAGAACCTACATAATATAACTAACCTTTCAGTTAGCGAAGTGGCCTCGTTCTCTTTGGTTAATTCCAGTAGTTTGACCAGTTGATTGTGTTCTCGTTCTTTCACTTCAAGCAAGGCTCGTTTGCCTTCAACTTCCTTTATCACATCCTCCTTCTCTTCTACGATAGCACTAACTTTGTTTTCAACTTTCTTTAAGGAGTCGTTCAGCTCTTTGACTTCATGTTCCAAGATAATTTTTTTCTTTTCCATTTCTCTGTAAGTGACACACACATAAGGGTATCTTATTTCGAGCCCATGTTCAAAACCTGGCAAAAATGCTAGCCATTAATTCAATGATCTCAAAGGTGTGTGAGGACCACAGATGAGTGGGGCTTGGAAGGAATCTTTCCCGTATCACTGAAAGCCAAATTTGCCCAGCTTCCCTACTTCTTCCCCAGATCCCAGACGCTGTTATCTCCTGTGCTATTACCCTTGTGCTGACTAGCTTCCTGGGACTGACCTGCATTTCTCAACCTTGGTTTTTAGAACTCTTACTGCTTCATTTTCCCCTCCTCTTTTAAGATCAGTTATCATATCGTTTCTCCATGAAACTTATATCTTCACTTATCTTCATCTTTTTTGGTTCTTTGAAACCCTGAGAATTTCTTCGTTGACCTGTTAGTCCATGTATCTACTCCGAATGTCTGAGGGTGTTATACCATGATTGAATGGGAACGTGGGGTGTTACCATCCTTTGGGCTGCTGGTTGGCTAACATACTTCTGGACCATGAAATTCTAACCAGCTTAAATAATGTATCCCTATGTCTGTTAAAGTCAATTAGAGTTCGCCATAAAATGATTTAAAAGTTAGAAACAGAATCTTGACCCATAAACAAACAAGAATGATAGCAGTTTGCTGCACCACTTTCTTTTAAAGAATCTGATATATACAACTTAGGGCCCAAAGCAGAGATTTCTAAAATGTTGATAGTAATTTGATGTGTTTAGTGATTAGTGCTCTTGATTTATCATTCCCATGTTACGGGGGAGGTTGGGCTGGGATGGATTCAAAATAAAAATATTAAATCATACACTTTTTTGCGTGTTATTTTTTCTATCTCTTTTACAATCTGTACAGGAACAGTTTGATGGTGGACCACTTCATCCTGGTAAAGAAATGCAATCATGTTAAATCAGGTAGTCTTGGGCCAGAAGCAATCAAGACAAGCAAATTAAATAGAAGAAAGGAACTACAGAATGTAGAATTCTTACAATATTATTCCATTCCATACTCACACTGACCTTATAAGCTAGTTACATTGGTTACTATTTTTTTTTTAGATAGAATACATTATTTATTTATTTTTTTCCATTTTAAAGAGGAGGTCACTGAATGTAACAAACACTGTTGGAACTCTCTCAGATTCCCTTTGTGGAGGTACTCTTCCCACATTTGCTGAGTGGATGACTGCCAACAGCTCAACAGCTGGTGCTTAATCTCTCCATTGATTGCCATTGGCTGATCTCAGTTGCTTTGTCAGGGTTGGGGGGGTGGTGAGGTGCAGAGGAGTGGGGAGCAGGCTGTGACCAATGACTGAAGTATCAGTGTAACAGCCCATCCCCCTTGCCTGTGGGCAACAGCCTCATGGTACAGTTCAAGATCTAGGGTCTTCCACTGGGTCAAGCTAAGACTAGAGTTCTCCTACTGTAGAAACTGCATTTGGGCCCAGCTTCTCCTGCTCCCCAGTCCCCTGTAGGATCCTCCTGAGAGCTCCCCCTCATTTATTACATCTCTCAGGCATTGCTTCTAGGGATCCCTGCCTAAGACTCATGTTAGAAGTTAAATAATTTTCCCCCACAGTCAAATAGCTAGAAAATGGCAAGAAGTTTAAGATCAGAAGTTAAATTTGTCTAATATACTTTTCATCATGCTCGGTGGATTCATGGAAAGTTCAGGCTCAAGAGTCACATGCATATGACTGGGGTTATAGAAAAGCCCCTTCCTGCCTGAAGATCACACCAGACTTTGGGACCTGGAGTCACACATAGGCATGAAGGTTGTAGTGGAACACCAATCTGTGGGATCTTGCTCAATCCTGGGACAAATCCAAGTTTTATGAAGCTGAAACTTGTACGGTGTGGGAGTTGCTCAAGTAAAAGAGTAAAAACTTACAAATGGTAAATTAGGTACAGATCTTGGAAGCGGTTCATGTAAGCAAGGGGCCTGAAGCTTAAGCTTAGTGTGCTTAATTCCTATATTCCAGGTAGCATCTGGGCATGTGTTGACCAACTGCTCTTAGACTCAAGGAAAAAGAGGTCAAGCCAATTAGCCTCAGCTCATTATTTAATTAAAAAAACTCTAAAAATAGTCATTTAAAAAATAACTCTAGGTTATTTAAATTGTTTTGAGAGTTATACATTTTTCTAAATAAAATGAATTTTAATTCATTATCTCCTAAAATATAAATACAGGCCCCTTATTTTTATGGGAAGAGGAAGAGGTGTGGATCAAGCAGACAAGGATAAGGTAATACATATACAAGAGGTTAGGACATTTGGTTGCTCTTTAGGAAGCAAAAGTGTTTGTGACATTTTTAGTATTGAAAAATATTTGATGAGGTCTATTTCCCAGAGTCAGGACTTTAAATTAGAAAAATAATATTAAACACCCCAAAGTATTTTGTGAATTCCCACAGCTTAGGTTTAGTTTATAGGATTCCCCCAAAACCACATTTCCATTTGTGTGACAACATCCCTTTTTGTCAAATCTATGTAGTTAACCTTGACACAAAGGTATCTTTACATCTATGCAGGTATGATGTTTAAGTATTCCTAAACTATAAGTAGCACACCTTTAGGACGACCTGGTGTTCCAACAATTCTTCCAATTCCTTCTGCTCTTTTAGTAATTGCTTTTGCTTAGATGTCAAATCTTCTCGTAAATTTTTAATTTCTAATTTCTTCTGCATTATTTCCTTACGTAATTCTTCAGTGCTTTCTCTTACTACTTTTATTTTCTTCTCCATTTCCTTTAAAAGTCATGAAAATCATCAGGTTATATAGTCTGAGAAAACATTTATCTGCCTAAAAAAAGAATTAAAAATAATTTCACTCATCATTTTAATTATATTTGTTTTGACATGCACGGATGCTTTCTCACAAAGATAAATGCAACTGATGCTTGCTGACATCTTCAACAAGGATGTGACAGCATGTTTAATTAAACATTTTACATTAGGTCAAAATTTTTTGACTAATGCTTCATTTTGAAAAACGTTTCCCTTTTCTATTAATTATTTCATACCAAAAACATTAATGATAATGTCCATTCTGTTTTGTAGTAGCTTTGTGATTTGATGAAATCAGATGCAAATAACCTTTGAATGCCTGGCTTGTGGTTAGCTTGAGTCACACATGAGAACTGAAGATAAGGGGGTTCATATTTAGGTTGTTAATTCATTTAATCCCCTCACTTTCTCACTAATATCACTTCTCTGGCCTCTTTAATTCTCCCCACCCTCTACCCCAGACTCATAATAGATTGTTTTCCATGACTTATTATCCAGAGAATGTTTGACTTATGGGAAAAAAACCTTATACTCAGAAAGGCTACATGATACTAACGCTTAAGTGGATGGATCCATTTAGCCTGCTCAGGCTTTCTGCATAGCTCCCTTTTTCCTCTGCTGCCAGGAAAGAGTAAAATTAGTAACCTACAATCTGGAACTGAAATTCAAAATGATTTTTCCCATAAAATTGGTGTTATAAATGGTGGCTAGATGTACTTATGGAGAATTAAAAGTATTTTGCTAAATGCTAAACAGGTTTTTGTGGGCTGTCCATGGAATTAAATCATCAACAGCACATTTTAAAAATATAACCATTCAGAAAGCAGAAACCATGCAAAATATGATGATCTTTCTATTTATTCTCTATGGTGGAAAAAAAAAAGGTCACAAATTCCTCCTGTTTCCCAGGGTGTGTATGCTCCTCTGCAACGTGTCTTTGCTATTCTTCCATTAGAAGGGAAAGGCCTTTGTACGTCTTAATTCTAGACTTGGCCATGTGAATTGCTTTGCCTGTTGAGATATTACCCAAATGATTTTAAGTGGACGCTCAAAATGTTCTTGCATGTTGGAATTTGCCCTCTCTTGAGGCTGAAACCTTTCCACTATCATTAGATTAATTAGTGACTGACCTTACACCAACTAGCCTGGTGCAGGGTTGACATACAAATGAAGCCACCCAGGACCACCAGCCTCAACTAAGCCAGCTCAGACCAGAAGAATTCAGAATTGTGGAAAGTGAGAAATGATTGTTGTTTAAAGCCACTAAGTTTGGGGATGGTTTGTTATGCAGGAATAGGTGATATCTCTTTATTTTAAAAGTTATTGTAATGATCTGAGGTGTTCAGAAAGCTAAGAGGGTAATAGCTATAGTAAAAATAATGTTTTTAAGTGTACAACACAGAACCTTCTTTTCTTTTAGAAATGAAGCAGATATTGTTGAGCTAAAGAATTAGATGCCAAATAGCTAAAGCCTGTGATAGGCACCACTCAAATATTTACTTTAGAAGTACACAGATCCTCATTTCCACACCATATATATTCATGACCTTTCAGTCTTCAGATGTTTCAGGTATGTTTGTTGTGATGAAAATTCTTATCTTATGAAGGGTTGTTTGAATAGATAATCTAATACTTACTCCTGGCTTAGGTATCTTCTCAAATTCCTTCAATATGAGGTTCTTTTCTTCTTTTAAGCTGACAAAAAAAAATCAATTCCCAAGTTAATCTGCAGGTACTGTGGTGTCCATTCTTTATGATGGGTTTTCTGACTCCCATGGGCCTACGTAAGATGCTCCCTTGCCCAGTGTTCCCACAGCCCCAAGTACACAACCCCAGTGGCGCAGTTATCTCAGCATTTTATAACTGCTTGGGACCACAGCCCTCCCTCCAGACTCAGGCTCCTTCCAGGCAGGTTCTGGGCCTTCTTTATACTACCTGCAACAGACAAGTGCCTATCTGGGTTACTGCTACAACCTCCCATTTGGCCTATCTTGCCCATCTTGCCTGCCTCCACCCTTGCTCGCTAAAGTGAATTACCACCCAGCACTACCAGGATTGTTTTTAGCAGTCAACAAGATCCCTTTACTCCTCTGCTCAATGACTTCCCATTAAACCCAAATCAGAATTTGAACTCCTTTCCCAAGCCCACACAGCTGTACACACACTGCCTCTCCAGTCTCACTGCCTGCTACCCTCTGGCTCTGGCCACATTGGCCTTCTTGCCAAGCTTGTTCCTACCCCAGGACCACTGCCCTTTCCGAACCCTCCAACTGGCTTACTCTTTGCACAGATCTTTGCATAGCTTACTCCTTACTTCATGTAGATCTGTACCTGATGTTACCTTGTTGTAGAGGCACTGGATCATCCCATCTAAAACATCACCATCCTTGTCTTGGTTTACTTTTCTATATAGTATCCATCAAAACCTTAAATTATATTATGTATTTGTCAATTTGCCTACCAGAAAGTGTCACTCCATGAGAGCAGGGACTTTGCCCTATTAACCACTGTATTACCATTGCCTCAAAAAGCACTTGCATGTAGTTGGCACCCAATAAATATTTATATGAATACATAGAATGAAGTTAGTTTTATTCCTAGTCTCAGCATTTGAAGTGACAATTTTATATTAAATGAGAAGGCTATGCATATGGAAATATGTCATTCCCTACAATGGTCAGTTGCATCACATTGTTCTAAATCCAGATAGGAGGAAATCCTTGTGGAAGTCATGGAACAGAAGACCCCACAGTTGTTTAGAGGTATGAAGAAAAGTTATGTCAAGAGTATACTTTAGTTTTGTGTGGCAACTGAATTCCTGAGGGATAATATTAGAGGTATGAAATAGAGAAAAATCATAGATTGTTGGAGCCAGAGGAAACTTTGAACAGAGTTACAGATGTGGTAGGGTTGTGAATATTCAAGGGATTAAATGAATGCTTCAGGTGAAGGACAGATTTAGACTAGGAGGCAAGGGTCGATGAATATTACATATGGGAAGTTGAGAACAATCCTTTTTATTTTCCTTCTGAACTATTAGGGACTCTGATATGAATTCACAGGAAGACCATGTGGGCATACCTTATCTGTACTTCTATATCATGGTTATTTGGCTAAGTTCATAAGAATCTGCCTTTGACTACTGTGACAAACACACTGCCATACATTTGTTATAACATTTTCCTTTCCTGGATACACAGGAAGTCTACATTTTATAGCCTCCCTCGCATTTGGATTGGGGCCAGGGGACTAGTTCTTGCCAATGAAGTTAATGGGAGTCAAGACCACTTGCCTTCCCAGCTACATTGAACTTGGAAGGTGTGGGATCCAGTTGGCAAAGCTACAAGATGGCAGCTACTGACTTGTATTGGACTGCTGGGAGCCAAAAACAAAATTTTGTTATCCCACTGACATTTTTTTTTAATTTTTTATTTATTATTATTTTTTTGAACAACCTTACAAGATTTTAACTAAATAATATAAAATGTGTATAAAATGTGTAAATATTCTGGATATTGCAATTATCTCCAGGAGTGCCCCCCCCAATTACCTTCCCTTATCCCACTGACATTTTAAGATTAGTTATTGCTGCACAGCCCAGCTGCAGTCTAGCTTCTTATCTCCTCAAATTAAAAATTATTCTCTTCCCTTCTGAGATCTACTGTTTTTCTATTCCTTCTCCTAGTCTTGGCATTTTAGTTCACTTAAGATTTCAAAATGACAAACATGAGAATAATTCTTGAAGCTTCTCTAATTCTTGCTCCTGTCAAGATTTTTTTCTTTGCCTTTAGCTTTCAAAGTTGTATAATAATGCATTTGGAAGGTATTTCTTTAGATTTATCCTCAAATCTGTGGGTTTATGCTTTTCACCAAATTTGGGAAGTTTTCAGCCACTATTGCTTCATCTATTCGTCACTGCATATTCTTTCTCTCTCAGCCACTCTGATAGCATGAGTTAGATCTTTTGCTGTTGTCCCATGCGTGCCTAATACCCTGTTCATTTTTATTCAATCTTTTTTCTGTGTTATTTTGATTAGATAATTTCTATTTACCTAAGTTCACTGACTTCTGTCATCTCCAATCTTCTACTGAGATCATCTATTAAGTTTTAAAAATTTTACTTATTGTATCTTTTATTTCCAAAATTTCCATGCAAGTGTTCTTTATGTTTATTTTCTGTGACTTTCTATTTTTCCATTTGTTTCAAAGGTGTTTAGAATTTTTTGTTGGAGTATGTTTATAAAAACTGCTTTAAGTTCTTTGTCAGAAAATCGAGACACTTTTGTCATCTCAACGTTGAGGTTGTTTTTTGTCTTTTCTCTACAACAACTATTGATATTTTCAATTTTGTAGACTGGTTAGGTTTGGGTCAAAGGGTATAATCACTGGGGCTATCGTTTTAGTCCAGTTCATTTTCAGTTCAATTTTCAACACCTTTGCAGTACTATTCTGTTTTTTCCTGCATGTATGCCATCTTGGACAAGTGTGGGACCTGGGAAATGAACTCTCTTAGGTCAGTCCTCAAAGAATTTAGTAAGCTGTTTGTGGTCAGATTCACAAATGCTTAGTTTGAGGGTGAACCCAGAAGTTCATGAACACGGTAATGAGTTCATTCTTTGTTTGAGATTTCTTCAGTACTTTCTAGATGCTTAGATCTCCCGATCTTCCTTTTCGACTGTTAGAAGGAAGGGTGGAGATTTAGTTGCACTGTGCTACTTCTATAATTGAGCTTATGTGTGGGGCAAAGACGTGGGAGGACAGAGCAAAAATGAAAAAACAAAACAAAACAAAACCAAATCAAAGGAATCTTCCTATTCTTGCGGGACTCATAGCTCCCAAAGTAGCAAAGTTTCCCTCTCCTCAGAATTTTGGCTCCTTGGGCTTCCACTGCACATGGTCTCTGTCATTGCTGCCTCAGTATTGCTTGGAGCTGAGGAGTGAAAGAATGTAGAGGAGAGAAAAACAAAACAGGGGATTCTTCATTCTCTGAGTATTATGAGTTCGTTTCCTGCTCTTTGAGTCAGAACTAAGTTTTTCCCCGGTTTCTGTCTGCCCAGGTTAATGTCCACTTCTGGATTTCAGCTTTAACATTCAGGTTAAGAGATATGGGGCGGGGTGACAAATTCACCACCACTCCAAGATTATCTTCCTCAATCTGCCGGCTATTGTTTATTTTTCAGAGTAAAACACATGCTACATGTGTTCCACCTGGTTTTATGGTTATGTTCAGTAGAAGAGACTGGATAAAGTGGGATTACTTCACACATCCCGGAACCAGAACCCATGTTTAAGGTTATAGGAGTAGATAGGATCACTCTGGGAGAAGCTGTAGATAGAAATAGAGGGCTGAAGACCAATTTCTGGGATCCCAAATTTTAGATACACAGAAGATGAGGAGAGATTAGTATAAAAAGAAAAAGCAAACATATTCTGAATTTCATTCCTGCATGTAAGGAGCTTATTTACCACTCCATTCTAGCAACAAGCAAAAATGCCAAATGAACTGAAAAATAGATAACTCTTCTTATATCCATAAGAAAAGGAGGTCACAGGGAAAACCACTATACCTAAAATTGGAGGGATAGATAGGTGAACACACATAATTGAAAGGTCCAAGAGCAGAAACCTCTGCAGGAACCAGCATTGGATAGAAAAATCTAAATTGTAATTGATGAATTGATGGAGGCTCAGTATGGATAACTCTGAGAGTCAAAACCTCCAGGGGGCCAGAGTTTGTGAGCTTTGCCTCAGGAAATTGAGCTGGTTCTCACAGTGAATACAGGATAAAGCCCCCTTGTGCATTCAGTGGGGGCATGGAAAAGTGAACTACTTTGAAACACAAGTTTTCTATTCTCCTTACGGCCTGATCTCAGGAGAGACTAACCTTTGGAGCTTAGCTTATATGAGGTCTTATTGGAGCCTAAATCTCCTGGAAAAATAAAATTATCAACTCGTTGGCTCTAGCCTTCCACATGAAACAATGGAAACACCCCAACTAGAACCCACTCAAGCAATCCTGTCCTTCCTGAAGGGGTTGGGGTGGGTGGAGAAAAACAGGGAGTTCACTGTCCAGAGATACAGGCTTACTAAAAGACTGAAACCCAGAAATAGGACTGTAGAATGCTTTCCCTCAGCCACACTTCACCACCCCCTCACCACAGTCCCAGTTATAGCAGGCCTTTTTACACCATATATCATGTCTGACTATCAAGGCAAAACTGCAGGGCACACTAAAAGGAAAAATGAACTGTTTGACAAAACAGAGCAAACATTAGAAACAGATATGGCAAGAATGTTTGGATTATTGGACTAGGAATTTAAAACAACTATGATTCATACGGTAAGAGCACCAATAGATGAAGTAACACAGAAGCAAGAAAATGGGGAGCATAACCAGAGAGATGGAAATTCTAAGAAAAAAAGAAATGCTGGAGGTCAACGACACAGAGATGAGGTGCCCAGGACACCCCTAGGTAGGACCCCCATTTGGAGCAGCCCCTTCCCAGCTGAAGAGCCAGCCCAGGCCTCTTCTGGTCCAGGCCCCATCACATCCCAACTCAGACTGCAGGATAATACATGCCTGTAGCAACACCTGCACACCTGACACCCAATGTGCCAGTCCAGGCCTCTTCTGGTCCCAGCCTGGCAGCTGCCCAGGACACCCTGGGCTTCAGATTAGCAACCCTGAGCCCAGATCCAAAAGGTGTAGCAAAACGAGGCTCTAGGCAGAAGCAGCTTTCTGGAAGAGGTGATCATTAAATGGTTGTGTCTGACCCAACCCTTTGACTTGCAAGGAAGAACCACCTGGAGACCTGCCATGCTTGCTCACAGTGAATCTCAATTCAGAGATCCAGAAGAAGCTCTTCAAAACTAAAAACTCAAACTAGAAAAGGTTCACCTCAAACACACAACTCCACTAAAAAGGAGCCCATGGATAGAGAACAGTATGAAATCCTAGAAAAAATTATCAATGATCTGATTACAAAAAAGAGCAATGAACTAAAAGAAGTGATATAATGAAGGGACAAAGTAAAACAACTCAAGAGATGAAAACCTCTGTTAACAAAGAAATAGACATACTGATAACAGAAGTAACATACCCGAAATCTTCATTCAATCAATGTAGAGGAACAATGAAAGAATTTAATAATACACTAATTTCTATAGAAAACAGAACCTCAGCTCTTGAAGAAAGAACTTCTTACAATGGTGATAGGCTGAGTAAGCTTGAGCATATGAACGACAAAAAAGAAAAAAAAAACTCACAAAGCATGGGCAGAATTTTCAAAATGTCTAGGATGAAATCAGAAGAAACAATATAAGGGTAATAGGGATACAAGAAGAAATTAAAGTAAAAATGAAAAGACAAAGAAAATCTCAATGAAGTAATTAAAGAAAAATTTTCCCACATTAAAAGAGAATCAGATATGCTAATCCAGGGAGCATATAGGACACCCAATGGGCCTATAGACACATCATATTCAAAATGTATAACAGGTAAATCAAGGAAAGAATATTAAAAACTGCAAGAGAGAAATGCCAAATCACTTTCAGAGGCAAATCAATAAGGATCACCTCTGAATTTTCAGCTTTGACTCTAGAATCAAGAAGATCCTGGAAAGAGATCATTCAATGTCTGAATGACCACAACCTGCAGTTGAGAATACTATACCCAGCAAAACTTAGCTTCAAATTTGATGGGGAAATAATAACATTTCACAATAAGATCAGACTTGTAGCATTCAGGAACAAAAAAAAAAAATCAGCATTATAAGGAATCTTCAAAGATAAACTCCAGATAGAACAAGCAAACACTCCTCAAAACCCACAGAGGAAATACAATGAAAATACATGTTATCAAAACACAATCAAGAAAGCACAAAACTCACTAATAAAACATGATGACTATGAACCACAACCACATAACTATCTTAATACTGAATGTAAATGGACTCAATGCACCAATCAAAGGACACAGATTTGCAGATTGGATCAAAAAACAAAATCCAAAACTATGTTGCTTACAGAAGACCCACCTTACAGCCAATGACATCCACATATTGAAGATGAGAGGATGGGAAAAAAATCTACCAGGCATATGGCCCAAGAAAGTAAGCTGGAATTGCAAAACTTATATCTGAAAAAATAGATCTCAAACATAAATTAATCAGAAGAGATACAAAAGGCCACTACATCCTAGTAAAGGGAACAGTACAACAGGAAGATATAACTATAGTTATATGCTCCCAACTATGTGGAAAAAGTACTCCATGACATAAAACCACATGTGAACCTCAACATAATAATACTGGGAGACTTTAATACTCTATCACAAAGAGACAGATTATCAAAGTAAAAAAAAAATAGGAATTTACAGTCTAAACTCCATAAATCAAATGGACTTAACAGACATCTATAGAATATTCCATCTATAGAATATTCCTTCAATAAAATCCATCACCCTTATATATTCAAAACTGTAGAGGAAATAGGGATCAAAGGATCTTAACTTTGGGTCATATATGCCAAACCCTCAGCTAGCGAGATACTAAATGGAGAAAAGTTGAAAGCGTTTCCACTAAACTTGGGAACAAGACAAGGCTGCCCGCTTTCACCACTTTTATTCAATATAGTCCTTGAGACCCTGGCTGGAGCAATCAGGCAAGAGAAGGAAATCAAAGGGATAAGAATAGGAAGAGAGGAAATCAAACTATCCCTTTTTGCTGATGTAATGATCCTATATCCGGAAGATCCCAAAAACTCCACCAGAAAACTGATAGAGCTTATAAACAGATTTGGCAAAGTAGCAGTATACAAAATCAACACCCATAAATCAAAAGCTTTCCTATACACTAACAATAATAGGGAAGAAGAAGAAATCAGGAAATCGGTCCCATTCACAATGTCCTCATAAAGAATAAAATACTTAGGGATTAATCTAACAAGGGAAGTCAAAGACCTCTACAATGAAAATTACTGAACACTAAAGACAGAAATTGCAGAAGACCTGAGAAGATGGAAAGATGTTCCATGCTCTTGGTTGGGCAGAATTAATCAACATGGCCATTCTGCCAAAAGCAGAATGTAATATACAGATTCAATACAATCCCTATCAAGATACCATGTCATTCTTTACAGATATAAAGAAAGCAATTCTCAAATTGATTTGGAACAAGAAACTGAAATATTACTAAGCAAGATATTACTAAGAAAGACAAAACAAGTGGTTTTGCAATACCAGATTTAAAATTACAATATTGAGCTGTAGTAACAGAAACAGCATTGTGCTCGTATCAAAATAAGAAAGAAGACCAATGGAATAGAATAGAGGACTCCGAGATGAACCCACAAATCCTTAAACGTGCTTGACAAAGGGGGTCAAAACATAACATGGAGGAATGACAGCCTGTTCAACAAATGGTGCTGGACAAACTGGGAAGCCACCTGCTGAAAATTGAAATTAGATCCTTATCCCTCACCTTGCACAAAAATCAAATCAAAATGGATCGAGGAACTAGGAATTTAACAAGCTACCATACAACTGCTAGAAGAAAAATTAGGACCAACACTTTAGCATGTGGGAATTGGCAATGACTTTCTTAACAAGACTCCTGAAGTGAAAGGATTAAAGTTAAGAATTAATGAATAGGATGCCATTAAATTAAAAAGCTTGGGGCTGGAGCTGTGGCTCAGCGGTTACTCATTGCCTGGCACGTGCGAGTATGTGAGTTCAAACCCTAGCACCACATACACAACAATTTGGGAGCAATGGAAGCCACATGAAAAACTAAATAAAATTGATTCTCTTTCTCTCTTTCTCTGTCCCTCTCTCTTAAAAAAAAAAAAAAAAACCAAAAAAAAAAAACAACTTTTGCTCAGCCAAGAAATTGGTCAAAACTGTTGAGAGAATCTGTAGAATGGGAGTTAATCATGTCCTGTGATTCCTCAAAGAGGGAACTAATATCCAAAATTTACAAAGAACTAAAATACTTTATAACAAAAACACAAACCATTGAATCAATAAATAGACCAGAGAGCTAAATAGAAACTTGTCAACAGAGGAAATTGAGCAAGCCAATGAATACATGAGAAAGTGTTCTAAATCACGAGTAATCAGAGAAATGCAAATCATAACTATGTTAAGATTTCATCTTACTCCACTCAGACTGGCAAAGATGAAGAACACAAATAGGAACAAATGCTGAAGGGGTTGTGGGGAGATGGGAACACTAGGCATACTGTTGGTGGAACTGCACTGGTGTAGCCACTTGGGAAAGCAATGTGGAGAATCTTCGAAAAATTAGGGTTGGATCCACCATACAACCCAGCTATCCCTCTTCTGGGTATTTTCCCAGAGGAGTTAGAATCAGCACATTACAGTGACACAGCAAAATCAATGTTCACAGCAACTCAATTTACAATAGCTAAATTATGGAACCAACCCAGATGCCCCTCACTGGATGAACGGATCCAAAAGCTGTATGTATGTGTATGTGTGTGTGTGTGTGTGTGTGTGTGTGTGTGTGTATAAATAAATATATATATAAATAAATAAATATATATATAAATATATATATATAAATAAATATATATATATAAAAATATATTTTCTGCTCAGCTATTAGAGAAAACTATATTGCAGCCTTTGAAGGTAAATGGAAGGCAATGGAAGAAATCATGCTGAGTGAAGTTAGCCAAAACCTAGAGAGTCAAGGGCCAAATGTTTTCCCTCATTTGTAGAGGCCAGAGCTAAACCCAGGCTTAGGTGAATGGTAGTAAAACTCACATATTAGACTCACCAAAGGCATAGTGACACATAATCTAGGGGAACCATAGACATGTAGGTGGGGAAAGGCACTTAGGGAGAGATCCAGGGGGGAAAAAAACAATGTAGCATACCTTTTACCCTTGAGAGGTCAAATAATACTTATACAATCATTTAATTCTGGAAAATTCACTATCTAAGCATCTACATCAGTTGTAGGGATGAAATATTGAAGAATCAAGAGACTGGGTGTGGGAAATGTGGAGGTAACTATGGTTTAGGATCAAATGTATATCATATTGTTACTTTATGTGTATTTACAATTGTACAACAACTCAACTCCTTAATAAAAATAAAAAAAAAGAAAATACCACAGAGGCAGAGCTGTATAATCTCATCAAAACTCAACCTTATACTTTCCAAAGGATGCAGTTCAGAGGCAGGAGAAGGGTACAGAAAATACGCGTGCGCGCGCACGCGCACACACACACACACACACACAAAACAGATGATGGATGCCTCTGATGGGCCACCAGGATAATGGATGCAGGTAAATGATAACCATGCTTGAGGTTATTGTAATAGGAACCTTCAAAACTGATAAGCAAAGAAAAATTTAGAAAACCCAAAATAATCAAAACCTTTGGGACAATTACAAAAGGCACAACATGTGTATAATGATAATTCCAGAAGGAAAAGAGAGAAAAGCAGAAGAAATATTTGAAGCAATAATTACATCAAATTAGAGATCAAGGAAGATATGTGACAGGACTATCATAAATAAACTATAGGAAATCAAAGATAAAGAAAAAATGCTGAAAGAAGTTAGAGAAAAAAACACCATATCTACAGAGGAGCAAAGAAAAGAACTATATCTGACTTTTTCTCCGAAACCATGCAAACAAAACAGTCTGGAGTGAAATATTTGAAGTGTTGAGAGGAAGAACCCATGTGAAATTATTCTTCAAATGTTAAGAAGAAATAAAGCCTCTTTCAGTCAAACAAAAATTGAGGTAGTTTGTTGTCAATTGACCTGCATTGTAAGAAATGTTTAAAGCAGCTTGTTAGAGGGAAAATGATATAGGTCAGAAACTTGCAGAGTATAACAGAGTAAGTTTAGATAAAAGAAAAACAACTTCCTCATTCTTAATTGATCTAATTTGTTCAAAATTATATCAACTGCATTCAATTATGTATGCTTATAAATATAAACATGTACTTATGTATGCTTATGTATAAGAAATGATAATAACAATACAGAGGATAAGAGTGAGGAGTTAGATTATTAAAAGGTATTTGAAGTGATATAGTATTAATTGAAAGTAATCCTGAATTAGTTGTAAGTATATATTCCAAACTCTAGGATAACTATTAAAATAATGAAGTATGATTGATATGCTAATAAAGGAGAGAATATAAAATCATATAAAATGCTCAAAGCCACAAAAAGCAGAAAAAGAGTGGATGACAAAAACAGAAACAAAGGACAACAAATAGAATACAGTGACAAATATGGTAAAAATTAATCCAACTACATCAATTATTGTGTTAACCGTCAATTAAAAGACAGACTGGGGCTGGGGGGCTGGAGCGGTGGCTCTGAGGTTACAGCACTTGCCTGGCATGCACAAGTATGTAAGTTTACAATAAAGTCATGGAGCAACAAAGGCCACATGAAAAACTAAATAAAAATTGTATAAAAAATAAAAAATAAAAGATATACTGTAGGGGCTGGAGTGGTGGCTCAGTGGTACAGCACTTGCCTGGCATGCACAAGGACCCTGGTTTGATCCCCAGCACTACATATACAACTAAATGGAGGAAAAGCAAAAACCAGATGAAAAAATAAAATTAACTCTTAATAAAATAAAAAAATAAAATTAACTCTCTTAAAAAAAAACTATCAAGGTGGATGAAAGGAAAAAAGACCCAAATATAAGATTAAGAAATTCACTTTAAATAAATGTGTGAGTGTATACACAAATACAATGGGTATAAATAAATAAAATGGATGGATAAAGATTTGCCTTGTTAATGGGAGGGCAGCGTTCCTGGGCGGAGCTCAGAAGAGGCCCACCACAGCCAATGGAACCCCTACTCAGCCAATGGAAACTCTGCTCTTACAAATGGATAAAGATACACCATGTTAATGCTAACTGAGGAAAAATAGGAGTCACGACAGTTTGAGCATCCCTAATCTGAAAACCCCAAAATATAAGATGTTCCTCAATCAGAAAACTTTTCTGATTCCAGACTTTTGGATTAGGGAGGCTCAATCAGTAAAGTCTATGCAAATATTCCAAAATCCCCAAATCTCTGAAATCTAAAACACATCTGGTTCCAAGGACTTAGAAGAAGGCAACTCATGTATATTAATTCCAGACAGAGTTCAGAGCAAGGGAAGTGAATAGGAATAAGGATGGTCATTTCACAACAACACAGAAATAAGTTCTCCTAGAGAACATAATAATCCCTCACAGGATTCCACCCGTTCAACAGAGGTCAACACACAGGAGGCCAAAACTGAGGAACCACAAGGAGAAACAGATGAATCCACGATTGTAGTGGGAGACTTCAAAAACAGAACAACGTAGAAGGCAGAAAATCAAGGACATAGTTGAACTAAATATCATCAATCAATAGAATTTAACCGATATTTGTAAAAAGAAATGTCAGGCTTTCTTCCCCTGAAAGCCAATCATCATTGCAAGTTGAGATTAAGAATATAAATAGACACTGTTAGGAAGGTACGGACAGTAAAAGGAAAAATGTGCTTCCTTTCACTTAATAAGAGTAAAAAAAGAACATTTATGTTTTATTTTAACTCTTAGGAATAGGTGACATGATGCCAAATGAGATTTTAGAAATTGCTTCAGATAGAGTTAGCCTGAATGTTCTAAACAAAATAAATAATAGTGGGTTGGATAAAATCCCCTGTTTATTTTCTTCTTCGAACAACTCTATTTTGAACTCAGTTTTGTCTGTTGGACTTCCTGAAGAAGTCTAAGAGAAATATTTTCCATTTTTTCTTGTTATTCTGCATTCAATGGCTAACTAAATGCCAAAGAAGTCTTAAGATTTTCTATATCCTATCAATGCAACCTTTAAAATATAGAACTATAAAATAAAAGTTGGGAATGCATGGGGTATTAGGTCTGCTGGTTAAGCCAAGGTCCCACTGGTTATGTCAGTGGAACTGGGAGCATGGAGCTAAAAGCACATGCACACCAAGTTTCATTTTTATGAAATTTTATTTACAACATCATAGATTAAGGATAGGGTCACAGTGTGCCAGACTGAATTTAATATGGGTTAGTATTCCAAAGCAGAAACTGAAACTGAATTTTCAGAGCTTCAAATACCTAACACTTTTGCTTCTTAAATTTTTTTCCCCACATTTATTAGAAGTATATTGCGATACAGGATACAGATAAGGGGGAAACATTGTCAAAACTGTAGCAATCATTGTGTATAAACTTTGATAACCAGGGGTAATGCTAACACATAGATAAGCTACTGTGGGTTTCATCTAATGCAGTTTCCCCCAGAAGAACTCATGTGTTAAATGGGTATCTAGTGT